>WNGS01036277.1:10000-12186 GCA_020271785.1 Procambarus virginalis | reverse complement strand
CTTTAAGTTGGAAAACTTGGGGAAGGACTCGAGGAGGACCCAAGGAAGGACTCGAGGAGGACCCAAGGAAGGACTCGGGAGGACCCAGGAAGGACTCGAGGAGGACCAAGGAAGGACTCAAAGAGATCCCCTAGAAATGACTCAAGTTGGACCCGAGAAATGACTCAAAGAGATTCGAGGAAGGACTCAAGAAGGACACGGGCGATGCGCTGACACGGAAATAACCACGTAAATAATGTTACCTGAGAGGCATAACCTCGACCCCCATCAACTAAGATCATCTTAAGATATCAACTAAGATCACCTTAAGATATCAACTGGAGAAGAGTGGATGAGGTCGATCACATCTGAATGAACATAGACCAATCACGTTGACGATCAATTCCGATGAGAATGATACATTTGGACGATCTATGAAGCTCAGTCATGTCGGAACAACCAATTATCCTTGTATAATGGAGAAGTTGACCAGACCACACACTAGAAGGTGAAGGGACGACGACGTTTCGGTCCGTCCTGGACCATTCTCAAGTCGATTCCAAGAATGGTCCAGGACGGACCGAAACGTCGTCGTCCCTTCACCTTCTAGTGTGTGGTCTGGTCAATATACTTTAGCCACGTTATTGTGACTCATCGCCTGCATAATGAAGTGTTTAACCAAGTCTGAATATCCTTTCCAGCGAAGACCTAAGTACAGAAGCCTTGTGTCAGACTTGAGTGATTACCGTAGACATGACTAATCAAATTTAACCCTTCGTCTGACTGCATAAAAAAGCCTTAATTGTATAAAACTACATTATATTTGGGGTTGTGACTTGAGAGTGATTCATGAGTGTATTAATAACGACTTCTGAGGACGATACAAAATATATTTTGCTGAGGCTGTGGAAAGTCTAAAAGTCTTGCTTCATGGGCAAGAGCTGCGAAAAAGAGGATTGACTTTACGATTTGCTTATTTTTTTTATGTATTTGTTAAAAGTCTGAAGATTTAAACCACTTATTTACTAGTTTAGTGAGATTATCAGGAAAAAAAAGCTTTATCGGAATTTATAATATAAAAATCGAAAGATTGGTAGGTTTGGTGTTTGGGCTTAAGACCTATCAACCTCTGGAGGGTTATTAAGGCCACCACATATAACTTACTGAACTGCCAGTAAGTTTATTTCAGTCCTGAACGTAAGAGTGCATATACACCGAGATGCGGGGCGCACCTCTCAAGTGTATATACACCCCAGAATGGAGATCAAAACATGCAAAAGTCAGACACACTCAAATCTCCAGAACATTAAAAACAAAACAGTGTTATCATTTTGATAATTATCAGCATATACCTGAAACTTTGATTTAGATCTCTACAAAATCTCATTTAGATGGAAGCCTTTATTTGATCATTAACAAGGCTGAATGCTTAAGACACTCTTCCCAAATGTAAATTCACCGTAATAAAAAAGATATCCACTAGCATGTACCCCGGAAAGGGGACACCTTAACATCTAGCTTAGCTACCCCTTGCAGCGCGCACTCACGTTCTCTATGAAAAGAAAACGGGTATTTGATACCACTAACTCTCTTAAATTTGTCCAATTTATTAGATCATTTATTCATTCCTATACCATCCAAAATACTTTTATGAGGTTGATGTGTTTAGTGTATTGTGCACCCCATACTCATCCTGTGAGTGGTTTATTGTGCACCCCATACTCATCCTGTGAGTGGTGGTTTATTGTGCACCCCATACTTATCCTCTGAGCGGTAGTTTATTGTGCACCCCATACTCATCCTGTGAGTGGTGGTTTATTGTGCACCCCATACTCATCCTTGCTAACGAGGGTCTCATTATATATTATTATATATATAATATAATATAATATAATATATATATATATATATATATATAATATTATATTATATATATATATATATATATATATATATATATATATATATATATATATATATATAACTGAAAACTCACACCCCAGAAGTGACTCGAACCCATACTGCCAGGAGCAATGCAACTGGTATGTACAGGGACGCCTTAATCCGCTTGACCATCACGACCGGACATAAGGAAGTGATAGCCGAAGCTATTTGAACCACTTCAGGCTTGTTTGCATTTGTGTTCCTCACGTGTTGCCCCCCCAAAAATGAGGTGATTTGATAAAATGCTATGCCCAAGATTACCA
>WNGS01036277.1:0-7500 GCA_020271785.1 Procambarus virginalis | reverse complement strand
GAGTGCACATGCCGTCTGTTGCATGTGCAGGGGTGCACATGCCGTCTGTTGCATGTGCAGGGGTCCACATGCCGTCTGTTGCATGTGCAGGAGTGCACATGCCGTCTGTTGCATGTGCAGGGGTGCACATGCCGTCTGTTGCATTTGCAGGGGTGCACATGCCATCTGTTGCATGTGCAGGGGTGCACATGCCGTCTGTTGCATGTGCAAGAGTGCACATGCCATCTGTTGCATGTGCAGGGGTGCACATGCCATCTGTTGCATGTGCAGGGGGGTCTACATGCTGTCTGTTGCATGTGCAGGGGGTCCGCATGCCGTCTATTGCATGTGCAGGGGTCCACATACCGTCTATTGCATGTGCAGGGGTCCATATACCGTCTATTGCATGTGCAGGGGTCCACTTATCGTCTATTGCATGTGCAGGGGTCCACTTATCGTCTATTGCATGTGCAGGGGTCCACTTATCGTCTATTGCATGTGCAGGGGTCCACACACCAGCAGAATGCTCGCCAAGAAAGGGACAAGAAAATGAACAGAAGAAAGTGAGCTTCAAGGCAATGTACACTAACATAGATGGGATTACAAATAAAACAAGTGAACTCGGAGAATGGGCACTAGAAGAGAACCCAGACATAATAGCACTCACAGAAACAAAGCTAACGAAAACCATAACAAATGCAGTGTTTCCACAGGGCTACTATGTAGTGAGGAAAGAGAGAGAAGGGAGAGGAGGAGGTGGCGTAGCTTTGCTACTAAGAGAAGGTTGGAGTTTCGAAGAGATGGTAATCCAGAACTATGAAGGTTTCAGTGACTACATATCAGGTACCATAGCAACTGGAGGACAGAAATTATAGTAGTAGTCATATATAACCCCCCACCGAATGAAAGAAGACCCAGGCAGGAATATGATAGAAACAACATGGCCACCATCAATATAATAGAGAGAGCAGCTTCTGTGGCTAGCAGGAACGGATCCAGGCTACTAATCATGGGAGACTTCAACCATGGAAAGATAGATTGGGGGAACAGAGACCCACATGGAGGCCCAGACACATGGAGAGCTAAGCTGCTGGATGTGGCAACAAGAAACTTTCTAAGTCAACACGTCAACGGACCGACAAGAATGAGAGGAGGGATAAACCAGCCTTGCTTGATCTGATATTTACCCTAAATGAGTCGGATATAATGGAAGTTAAGTTGGAAGCCCCATTGGGAATGAGTGATCATAGTGTATTGAGCTTTGAGTACCTGGTTGAGCTAGGAATTATCACCCCCAAAAAGAGCTGGGAAACAAAGGGCTGGCGTACCGAAAGGGAAACTATGAGGAGATGAATAAATTCCTATGGGATATACATTGGGACACAGAACTCGGAACCAAGTCCGTACAAGACATGACGGACTATGTCACCCAAAAAGTACCACAAGGATCGGTGCTGGGACCAATTCTATTTCTTGTATATGTTAACGACATGTTTACGGGTGTAGAGTCCTACATGTCGATGTTTGCGGATGACGCAAAGTTGATGAGAAGAGTTGTGACAGATGAGGATTGCAGGATCCTCCAAGAAGACCTGAACAGGTTGCAGAGATGGTCAGAGAAATGGCTACTGGAATTCAACACGAGCAAATGTAAAGTTATGGAAATGGGACTAGGAGATAGGAGACCAAAGGGACAGTACACAATGAAGGGGAACAGCCTACCTGTGACGACGCGCGAAAGAGACCTGGGTGTGGACGTAGCACCTAATCTATCTCCTGAGGCACATATAAATAGGATAACGACAGCAGCGTACTCTACACTGGCAAAAGTTAGAACATCATTCAGAAACCTAAGTAAGGAGGCACTTAGGGCGCTTTACTCTGCCTACGTGAGGCCAGTCTTAGAGTATGCCGCCTCATCATGGAGTCCCCATCTTAAGAAGCATATAATGAAACTGGAAAAGGTTCAGAGATTTGCAACGAGACTCGTCTCAGAGCTACGAGGGATGGGGTATGAGGAGCGCCTGAGGGAACTGTGCCTTACGACACTAGAAAGAAGAAGGGAGAGGGGGGACATGATAGGAACGTATAAAATACTCAGGGGGATTGACAGAGTGGACATAGACGAAATGTTCACACGGAATAGTAACAGAACGAGGGGACATGGATGAAGTTCGAAACTCAGATGAGTCATAGAGATGTTAAGAAGTTTTCTTTTAGCGTGAGAGTAGTGGGAAAATGGAATGCACTTAAGGAACAGGTTGTGGAAGCAAATACTATTCATGATTTTAAAACCAGGTATGATAGGGAAATGGGACAGGAGTCATTGCTGTAAACAACTGATGCTCGAAAGGCGGGATCCAAGAGTCAATGCTCGATCCTGCAGACACATATAGGTGAGTACATATAGGTGAGTACACACACACACACACACACAAACGCGCGCGCGCGCACGCTCTCTGCCACCAATATGGTTTATGTTTATTATCTGTCAAAAACATCTCCGTATACAACATATAGGATCCTGTATCAGACAGGATCTGATACAGGATCAGACCATATACAAGAGACAGATCCTGTATCTAAATCCCAAAATGAAGAGGTCGAATTTCTTTGAGTGCTCTCAAGATCTACAGCACCCACAGTGACCCCCATAATGCTATGCAATATCAACTGCAACACAATTCACTGCAACAACAACAATAAAGAATTACCCCAGAGATGTAAGACCTATGACAAGGGCAGAGTTGTGGAGGAGTTTTACAGGAGAAGGAAATACAGCCTTAAGATCCCAGTGCTTAGGGATCAATAAATCCTTAAGGGTAGCTTCCCTTAACTACATGATGAATGATGCACAAATTAGGCAGTAAATCAGGCGGGCGAGGTGCTCCGTAACCAACCCATTACGTTATTCTAATGGGTTAATGGACAACAAAAATAGAGTAGTTAAGCCCTCATTTCCCGAGCATGGGAATCATTAGAGGGCGAGACAGTGATTAGGGAGAGGAAAGATCACTTGAGTGCCTCGTTTATATGAATTAAGTGGCGCTTGGCCTGCACCGGGGCTCGAACTGTGACCCTTAACCTACGTGTTTAGGGGAAAACAATGGCAAGTCCACCCCCCCCCCCATGTCAACACCGTGAAATCTTGAAAGAATTGTTTTTTCCCCAACCACAGACGTGGCCAGACATTTACGACGCTAACCAGCATATATATATTTTCTTCTGGCTTCCATGGACAGTGTTGGAGATCTGGTAAACATATAGTTCAGGGATTTGTTGAACAATATTTTTTTTCAATTTTGCCCAGAGGGGCGAGTTTATTGGGCAGCGCCACTCATCCTGTGAGTGGACACACCGCCATAGTGGGAGTATTGGGCAGCGCCACTCATCCTGTGAGTGGACACACCGCCATAGTGACAGTATTGGGCAGCGCCACTCATCCTGTGAGTGGACACACCGCCATAGTGACAGTATTGGGCAGCGCCACTCATCCTGTGAGTGGACACACCGCCATAGTGACAGTATTGGGCAGCGCCACTCATCCTGTGAGTGGACACACCGCCATAGTGACAGTATTGGGCAGCGCCACTCATCCTGTGAGTGGACACACCGCCATAGTGACAGTATTGGGCAGCGCCACTCATCCTGTGAGTGGACACACCGCCATAGTGACAGTATTGGGCAGCGCCACTCATCCTGTGAGTGGACACACCGCCATAGTGACAGTATTGGGCAGCGCCACTCATCCTGTGAGTGGACACACCGCCATAGTGACAGTATTGGGCAGCGCCACTCATCCTGTGAGTGGACACACCGCCATAGTGACAGTATTGGGCAGCGCCACTCATCCTGTGAGTGGACACACCGCCATAGTGACAGTATTGGGCAGCGTCACTCATCCTGTGAGTGGACACACCGCCATAGTGACAGTATTGGGCAGCGCCACTCATCCTGTGAGTGGACACACCGCCATAGTGACAGTATTGGGCAGCGCCACTCATCCTGTGAGTGGACACACCGCCATAGTGACAGTATTGGGCAGCGCCACTCATCCTGTGAGTGGACACACCGCCATAGTGACAGTATTGGGCAGCGTCACTCATCCTGTGAGTGGACACACCGCCATAGTGACAGTATTGGGCAGCGCCACTCATCCTGTGAGTGGACACACCGCCATAGTGACAGTATTGGGCAGCGCCACTCATCCTGTGAGTGGACACACCGCCATAGTGACAGTATTGGGCAGCGCCACTCATCCTGTGAGTGGACACACCGCCATAGTGACAGTATTGGGCAGCGCCACTCATCCTGAGTGGACACACCGCCATAGTGACAGTATTGGGCAGCGTCACTCATCCTGTGAGTGGACACACCGCCATAGTGACAGTATTGGGCAGCGCCACTCATCCTGTGAGTGGACACACCGCCATAGTGACAGTATTGGGCAGCGCCACTCATCCTGTGAGTGGACACACCGCCATAGTGACAGTATTGGGCAGCGCCACTCATCCTGTGAGTGGACACACCGCCATAGTGACAGTATGGGCAGCGCCACTCATCCTGTGAGTGGACACACCGCCATAGTGACAGTATTGGGCAGCGCCACTCATCCTGTGAGTGGACACACCCCATAGTGACAGTATTGGGCAGCGTCACTCATCCTGTGAGTGGACACACCGCCATAGTGACAGTATTGGGCAGCGTCACTCATCCTGTGAGTGGACACACCGCCATAGTGACAGTATTGGGCAGCGCCACTCATCCTGTGAGTGGACACACCGCCATAGTGACAGTATTGGGCAGCGCCACTCATCCTGTGAGTGGACACAGCCATAGTGACAGTATTGGGCAGCGCCACTCATCCTGTGAGTGGACACACCGCCATAGTGACAGTATTGGGCAGCGCCACTCATCCTGTGAGTGGACACACCGCCATAGTGACAGTATTGGGCAGCGCCACTCATCCTGTGAGTGGACACACCGCCATAGTGACAGTATTGGGCAGCGTCACTCATCCTGTGAGTGGACACACCGCCATAGTGACAGTATTGGGCAGCGTCACTCATCCTGTGAGTGGACACACCGCCATAGTGACAGTATTGGGCAGCGCCACTCATCCTGTGAGTGGACACACCGCCATAGTGACAGTATTGGGCAGCGCCACTCATCCTGTGAGTGGACACACCGCCATAGTGACAGTATTGGGCAGCGTCACTCATCCTGTGAGTGGACACACCGCCATAGTGACAGTATTGGGCAGCGCCACTCATCCTGTGAGTGGACACACCGCCATAGTGACAGTATTGGGCAGCGTCACTCATCCTGTGAGTGGACACACCGCCATAGTGACAGTATTGGGCAGCGCCACTCATCCTGTGAGTGGACACACCGCCATAGTGACAGTATTGGGCAGCGTCACTCATCCTGTGAGTGGACACACCGCCATAGTGACAGTATTGGGCAGCGTCACTCATCCTGTGAGTGGACACACCGCCATAGTGACAGTATTGGGCAGCGTCACTCATCCTGTGAGTGGACACACCGCCATAGTGACAGTATTGGGCAGCGTCACTCATCCTGTGAGTGGACACACCGCCATAGTGACAGTATTGGGCAGCGTCACTCATCCTGTGAGTGGACACACCGCCATAGTGACAGTATTGGGCAGCGCCACTCATCCTGTGAGTGGACACACCGCCATAGTGACAGTATTGGGCAGCGCCACTCATCCTGTGAGTGGACACACCGCCATAGTGACAGTATTGGGCAGCGCCACTCATCCTGTGAGTGGACACACCGCCATAGTGACAGTATTGGGCAGCGCCACTCATCCTGTGAGTGGACACACCGCCATAGTGACAGTATTGGGCAGCGTCACTCATCCTGTGAGTGGACACACCGCCATAGTGACAGTATTGGGCAGCGCCACTCATCCTGTGAGTGGACACACCGCCATAGTGACAGTATTGGGCAGCGTCACTCATCCTGTGAGTGGACACACCGCCATAGTGACAGTATTGGGCAGCGCCACTCATCCTGTGAGTGGACACACCGCCATAGTGACAGTATTGGGCAGCGTCACTCATCCTGTGAGTGGACACACCGCCATAGTGACAGTATTGGGCAGCGCCACTCATCCTGTGAGTGGACACACCGCCATAGTGACAGTATTGGGCAGCGCCACTCATCCTGTGAGTGGACACACCGCCATAGTGACAGTATTGGGCAGCGCCACTCATCCTGTGAGTGGACACACCGCCATAGTGACAGTATTGGGCAGCGCCACTCATCCTGTGAGTGGACACACCGCCATAGTGACAGTATTGGGCAGCGCCACTCATCCTGAGTGGACACACCGCCATAGTGACAGTATTGGGCAGCGTCACTCATCCTGTGAGTGGACACACCGCCATAGTGACAGTATTGGGCAGCGCCACTCATCCTGTGAGTGGACACACCGCCATAGTGACAGTATTGGGCAGCGCCACTCATCCTGTGAGTGGACACACCGCCATAGTGACAGTATTGGGCAGCGTCACTCATCCTGTGAGTGGACACACCGCCATAGTGACAGTATTGGGCAGCGCCACTCATCCTGTGAGTGGACACACCGCCATAGTGACAGTATTGGGCAGCGCACTCATCCTGTGAGTGGACACACCCCATAGTGACAGTATTGGGCAGCGTCACTCATCCTGTGAGTGGACACACCGCCATAGTGACAGTATTGGGCAGCGTCACTCATCCTGTGAGTGGACACACCGCCATAGTGACAGTATTGGGCAGCGCCACTCATCCTGTGAGTGGACACACCGCCATAGTGACAGTATTGGGCAGCGCCACTCATCCTGTGAGTGAACACAGCCATAGTGACAGTATTGGGCAGCGCCACTCATCCTGTGAGTGGACACACCGCCATAGTGACAGTATTGGGCAGCGCCACTCATCCTGTGAGTGGACACACCGCCATAGTGACAGTATTGGGCAGCGCCACTCATCCTGTGAGTGGACACACCGCCATAGTGACAGTATTGGGCAGCGCCACTCATCCTGTGAGTGGACACACCGCCATAGTGACAGTATTGGGCAGCGCCACTCATCCTGTGAGTGGACACACCGCCATAGTGACAGTATGGGCAGCGCCACTCATCCTGTGAGTGGACACATCGCCATAGTGACAGTATTGGGCAGCGTCACTCATCCTGTGAGTGGACACACCGCCATAGTGACAGTATTGGGCAGCGTCACTCATCCTGTGAGTGGACACACCGCCATAGTGACAGTATTGGGCAGCGTCACTCATCCTGTGAGTGGACACACCGCCATAGCAGCATGTACAACACTGCCAATAGGAAGAAAAACCCGCGGGTTGTTCAGCCTGTCACTTGTACCCACAGGTGATTGTAATTCTTTTAAAATGCTAATCTTGAGAGAAGTGGATGGATTAGCGGTGCTTGGAGCCTGAGCGTGTGATGTGCTTCTGCTCATATAGCTCTTACGCTATATGAGCTATCAGAA
>WNGS01036275.1:0-15785 GCA_020271785.1 Procambarus virginalis | reverse complement strand
TCAATATTGAATACTATTCAATATTGAATACTATTCAATATTGAATACTATTCAATATTGAATACTATACACTATTGAATAGTATTTAATATTATTCAATACTGAATAGTATTCAGTATTATTCAATAGTATTCAATATTGAATACTAATTCAATATTATTCAATGTTGAATACTATTTAATATTGACTACTATATTCAATAGTATTTATTTGACACTAACTATTGGGATGTCTCTGGATATCTTTTTGCCACGCTTCAAAGATGAGTAACCAGTGGCTTGTTCGTTCCATATCGCAGTGGATCTTCCCTCAGCTACTTTGCCGACAGTTGGTAATATATTCTTTTTCATTTCCTCCATTATCTGTGAGAAACATGGATGTATTTCAACCTGTACAGCAGTGGCAGTTTTTGCTACAGTCTGGCATAGATGGTACTGAAAAGGCAATGTAAATTGGTATCCAATTTTGGGTGATTGACAACCTACATTATGCCCTTCTTTTCATATATGTTCATTTTCTGTGAGTTGTATATTACCTGTGCTGACTGGATAACAATGCCTGGAGCAAATATTGTCTGTATTAATGGTCACATGTTAAGTTATTTCCTACTTCAGGGCATATAATTCTTTTTGCAATATTCAGCCCCCACTAATCATGCTCCAGTAAGCTTCATGGTTCGTAGTGTACACTGCTGCCCCCAGCACGACCTTTTCTTTATCAACTGATCCTTATGTGAGCCGTTGTAGGTCTAGTTTCCATTTGTTGTATTACTTCCTTCACCCTCTGAGTCACATGCTGATTTTTTATGGTAATCTTTCAATGATTATCATTACAATCCATTCTTCCAATGGAGGAGCCTGTCGAAAGTGTTCATATGGTCCATCTTCCCGTTTTTAATGGTCCATTTCCTCTAAAATCTTTACAACATTATCATGCCATGAACTTTTTCTATACTGTTGGTATATATGTATGCTGTCTTTCATTGACAGTCTGGCCTTTGTTCCAGTCATTTTTCCTATTATGGTGGCTATCCTGTTTTCTAATGCTGGTGACTGTTTCCATTCTAAGGTTCTCTCTACCCGTCCATATAGGTCCTCCAAGCATCATTTCCACATACTTCGTTTTTCCCCATTGCTTATCACTGAGGTATGCAAGAGCATAGTCGATGAGTCACCTAACTGCTTGAACGTAGTACATTTTCACTACTGGTAGAGATGCACCCTCTCTCAGACTGGTCACTGAAAGCAAAGCAGAGTTTCTGCCTTTACATCGTTGCCGCAGATATTACATTTCTAGAGTGATTTTCAACTGGTTGTCTATTATGACTCCTAGGTATTGAAATTATGTAACCCACTCAATTTCCTGTCCTTGTATTGCCAGTCTGATGTTTGTCTTTTGGTAGCTTGAGCTTCATGATTTGTTCCATGACACACTTGAAGAGGAAGGGGCTTAGTATTCCTCCCTGCTGAGTTCAATTTTCAACCATCTTTGAGGTCAATGTTTTCCCTTCCATTTTGACTTTAGCTTCTCGGTTAAGCAGCATTTCTTTGCCAAAAGCAAGACCGTGTCCTTTCATTTCCTTATCCGTAAGGCAGCATAGTGTAGCTGGAGCACTCGCTAACTATCTGTGGTTCAAACCCCTTTTCTGTAAGCAAACTTTTTGGTGTAGTGGATTGGCTTTCCATTCAATTCGATTAAGGCCTATTCTTTCTGCAGTTCTGCCCAGACACCTTGTTAATGAGATGGGTCTTATTTATATACGTTTACTAGTATTTGTAATTAACAACAAATACAATGATAGTCATCAACAACGTTACGTTACCTTGTAGTTTTCTATTCATCTTTTCAGGTTAACTCAATTATTAACAACATTTCAATGTATTATTTAATACTAATTACATACAATTCATATATATTACAGATTTGCACTTATCCCACTTTCATTTACCTCAACATTTTTGGAGCACGCATTTTACTATTGTCACACACCCATCTCCGCGTCACCTGTACACTATGCTATTTATGCTTTCTCTGCTAACATGTCAGTACATCTCATAATAACCTCCTTACAACACCATAGTGCATTCGACATTTTTAACATTCAACTATATAACCACGCAACGATCAATTCTGCTATTCTTTCACCACACAGACATTTGGCCCCGTCTATCGGGGAAACTACTTCAGGAGATAAGTCTTAAGGCCACTAAACATTATACACATTCTTCCTGCTCACTACGACTACATTATGTTTTCGTATTTAAATGCAACAATCTTTTAAACATTATTCATTCACGAACCCCCTTCTCTCTATTGTGCCCTCTTCATATCTTGGCCAAAGTCCTTCCAGTTGTTCACGGTGTTGGTCACGTGATCCTTGTCTTCAACACTAATCTTTCTTGCACCACAGCCTCTGGTTCCGGTCTACGTCAAAGTCCGCTGCCTCTGATTCCCTCTACCAATCAACCATGACCAGTACCATCATCTCGCCAATCTATAAAACAAACAAAAATTATATATTTGGTTTCCCCTAACTGTTTATATCTAAACCTACTCACCCCCTCCCCCTTCGCGCTGATTATTCTACCATTCCTGAACCTATCTACTATAATACATCACTTATGATTCATTTCTATTTACTATACAGATACCACACCTTACCCTATTTTATATATTTCTTCTCATTACAGTAAATGATCCACTACAATTTCTCGCTAACTTTTCCCATAGGTATTGTATGGAATAAAAAATGTCTAATTCATATATTTACTTTCAGCTTAAAAACCCAATTACATTTCCCCATGAACAAACCCGACATGTTTTCACTTATGCCTATACTACTATACAACACGCGCTATCCCCCATTACACAATACACACACCGCCTTCACACCCCCGTGTACCGTCGCCACCCACCTACACTAACAAATACTGCCACGAGCCTCACATCTGCAGTGCAAATTACTCTAACATTCCCTCAATGTATCTACAATAAATCATTCTTAAACCTTCATTTTATGACCTCTTCCTCGTAGGAGGTCACGCTTATTTCATCCACTATCATTAACACCTACTCCCATTAAATATTCAATTGGTTAAGTCAATTTTTTTATTTTTAGTAGCAGCTCTACCTCAACCTACAGGTAAATATATCTACGTCATTCTACGAGGACAGCAACGCCACGGATTTTCTACGTCCCCCTCTCATACGTAAAATTAAAGTGGTCTGGTTACCAGAGTGCATAAAGTCGCCATTAAATGCTTTGGGGGGGGGGGGGGGGCAACAGCAATATCAACCAATTTTATATCGACTTTTATAAAAGTAAACACTTTTACACCACTGACTCACAGGTTAATGCTCCTTCCTTTAAAAGCCAAGCCATCGCTATGAGGGCCCAGATATGGCTCTAGTAGTGGTCAAACTGCCACTTATTTACAGCCACAAACGGCCGCCTCAATTTTGTTCTTTTTCAATGTCACGTTAACACCTCTTTAGAGGGTAGTAAGATGCCAGAACCTACAACCTATCCCCACGAAAATTATACAAGACTACTCACACACTTACTGGCAAGTCTTTACTATCCGTGAAGTTCAAGCGTCTCCTCGTGTTCTTCCACACAGCTCAGGGGTCCTGCCAATCTGTCAGGTATTACCTGCAACACGGCAACAGTTACCCGACGCTACCAATAATTACCAATATAAATCATTCAATCATGCCTATACCATACCCTTATTTGCAACCTGTAGTTACTTTCAGTAAAGTAATTTGATGTAGCTGCTCATTTCAAATGCAAATTTTAAAGGCATACATCGAACCTGGATAGTCAACGGGTTTTGGAGCTGTTACTTGTGGGGTTGACACCTCTGAAGTGGTTAATAGTATTACCTTATCTTGAGGTTTATCTTCAGATGATTTTGGCTTTTTACTGTCCCCGCGGCCCGGTCCTCGACCACGCCTCCACCCCCAGGAGCAGCCCGTGACAGCTGACTAACACCCAGGTACCTATTTTACTGCTAGGTAACAGGGGCATAGGGTGAAAAACACAGCCAATTGTTTCTCGCCGGCGTCTGGGATCGAACCCAGGATCACAAGTCCAGCGTGCTGTCCGCTCGGCCGACCTATTCCCTACCTGCTCAGTCGGACTACATATTTAGTATGTGGTCGTCCTGTTTTAAGTTTAAAATATTAAAGAACCCCTAAAGACGATTTAAGAGGTTAGGACGGTATCCTAATATTACCATGCCTCTAACTTAAGCTAGGTCATAAATAACTACTTGCCTTAAAACTCTTACCTCCATATCTGCCAAGTAGCTGATCTGGCCCGACCAGGACATCTGTCACCAGCTTCTGCTCGCCACTCTCACTTTAATCATCGCTCCACAACTCGTCCCATGACAACGTTATAACATTACCTCCTAACAATAGCTCTGAAAATAAAATAATAAAATTCACTACATATTTATGAAATATATTTCAGTACTGATTATGGGTCAGGACTAAAATATCTGCGTATATATATATCCTCCCCCAAGAGGGTATATACGGCAACTGTAAAATATTTATTTTTGACCCTATATATTGGCGTTTTGAAGGTGTACAAAAAGAGTGTAAGCTAGGGGGTGTGTCAGCCCTAGCGACCCCAAAGGGTAACGGGGTACCAGCTCAGAGTAACAACACGCCCTAACACTAACTTGTACACCACAACTGTGCCAATACTAGGGTCAAAATAACGTTCCGTTCATCCTCACCCACCAAGTGGACTCAACAGCCAATCACGTTTCCAGTTTTCATTTGACGTCACATTCTCGCAAGCTCTACTCTCATTGGTCGACTCGACCTAATTGGATACTCTAGTAATTCATGACAATTATTTATTGAAAATGAAATATATACACCCAAATGTATACCCAATGTATCAGAAACATACATATACCAAATGTATGAAAAACAATGTTTGACTTTACACTCACAAACGATGACTTTGGATTACTTATTATTAAATAACTATTATTATAATGATTAATTAATAAGAATACTTATTCAAGCTGTAAGTACAGTACAACACAGTACAGTATAGTATAGTACAGTACCGTACAGTACACTACCGTACGGTACAATACTATACATTACAGTACTGTACAGTACACTTCCGTACCATACAATACAGTACAGTACTATACATTACAATACAGTACCGTATACTACAGTACACTACACGGTACAGAATGGTAGATGGTACAGTACAGTATACTACAGTACTGTACTCTACTGAACACTGCCGCACAGTATTGTATAGTGCAGTACAGTACACTACATTATTGCATAGTATAGTACAGTACCGTGCAGTGCACTACAGAACCGTACAGGGCATGCCAGTACAGTACTTTATACTACACAAAAGTACACTACCGTACAATACAGTATGGTACACTACAATATGGTACAGACTAAAACAGTATAATACAGTACGGTACAGTGCAGTACAAAACAGTACAGTACAATGCACTACAGAGGATAAACAGTACACTATAGGACACAACAGTACAGTACCGTACACTCACAGTTCGATACTTGCCTTTCAAATATACCAACGGCATCACTATTATAATTGTTTCTACTTAAATAACTGTTTCTTGAATATAACAACGCGTAATAAGCACAATTTTCACGTGAGATGGGGAGGGAGGAGATTGCTGCCAATGGCAATGTATGCCAACTGACGCTACTATCACTAATGACCATTGTAATTGGATTATTACCTTTCCAACCGGTCATTTCCCTCTCTAAACAACACCAATGTATATTATATACGTGATTTAAGCCTTAGATGCACACTACCACTAGTAATGACGAATATTTAGCATGCAATCAAATAGTTTTTTACACATTTATGCAAACTCATCAGTCATTTGGATTAATAAAGATATTGTGCGTTACACTTCGATCATTTCAACTCCTATGAGTCGGTTTTTAGAGAATGACGCTATATTATGCTGTGTTAAGCTACGCTAAATAACCTACGCTACACTGGACTAGGCTACGGTAAGCGTTTTCTGTATCTAACCCTACTAGGTAAGGTTAGATACAGTACCGTAAAATACAGGATACAATACAGTACATTGCAGTACACAACATTATACTACACTAACCTACAATACAGTACAGTACCGTTTACTACAGTACAATACAGTATAGGACAGTGCAGTAGAGCCTACAGTACAGGATACAATACAGTACATTTCACTACAGGGTGCGGTACATTACAAAACAGTATACTAGAGTACAGCATAGTGCAGACCAGTACAGTACAATACATTAAAGTAAAGTGAAGTACAATACAGAGTACAGTATAAAGTATTGTACTTTATTGTACAATACTTTACAATACAAAGTACAATACAGTACAATACAAAGTATTGTACTGTATTGTACATAAAAGTACAGTGGAAGATTTTCTACTGGAATTTCCGCTAAAAATCCTATTATAAATTCCCCTAAAAATCCTATTAGAAATTACCCAAGAAATCCTACTAGAAAATCCCCTACAAATCCTACTAAAATTTACCATAGAAATCATACTACAAATCCTTCAAGTAAGTAAGTAATTATCAAAAGAAGGCACCAAACCGGGAAGGCTATGTAGCACCATCAAATGTGCGGAATAATCAGAGGGCGCTAAATATCACCAAGGATGCCAATACGAGAACAAAAACGCATAAGGTGAACGATATCAAAAGTATCCGAGTCACCAACAATTCTATCGAGGGACACGTGACCGCGAGGGGCGGTCGGAAAGCAAGACACACGCTCGTCCCGGAAGTCAGGACATTCAAGAAGGACATGCACGACCGTAAGAGGGACAATGCAATTAGGACAATAAGGAGCAGGGCGGCGATCCGTCAAGTGACCATGGGTTAAGCGAGTATGGCCAATACGCAACCTCGCCAGAGCAGTTTCCCATCGCCGGTTACGCTGATAGGAGGACGGCCACGAGCAAACACAACATTTAAGAGTACGGAGTTTGTTACCAGTAACAGACGACCAAGAAGCCTGCCAACGGGTAAGGATGGAGGAATGGATAACCGGGTAAAAGTCGGAATATGGAATACCTGTACGAGAGATGGGACAAGAGCGGACAGCTTCCTTGGCGGCAGCATCCGTACGCTCATTTAAACACACACCAATATGGCTGGGAACCCAACAAAACTCAACCGACTTAAGGTGGAACGTTCGAGGTGGAACGTGAACTTCGTATACCAGCTGGAGGGACCTTCTGCAAGCCTGACATCATAGCCTGCAAAAGTGACGAGGCCTTCATATTAGACACCCAGGTCTCAGCTGATAACTTCCCACTCTCCCGTCCACATCAGAGCAAGTGCGACAAGTACGGCACCCCCGAGATCCTGCAGAAGGTCCGGGAGTATACCGGAAAGCATAAAGCATCTGCCTCTTCGATAACCCTTAATTGGAGAGGAGGATGGTGCAAGGAGAGTGCACGTGGTTTAATGGATATGGGTCTCACCAAGAGCGACCTCGAGATTTGCTCTGTGAAGGCCCTGACCTGGACATATTCAATATATAGAATATGGTCCAAGACCACGTCACGGGGCAGACCACCTTAGTCCCAGGATCACAGTGCACAGGGTGCATAAGGGTCAATATAGTCTCGCTTAGGTGAACCGCAGCCACGATAGCTGCTAGCCAAATATCTAAGCAGAGTCGTCATCCGGAGTACCACTTCTCCCACAGCCCGTCCTCCAAAAATGGGGAGGTAAATGTAAGGAGACAAATAAGTGCAATAATGTACTATTCATAGCAGTTAGGAATTGCACTTATTTTCACTAAGTATTAAATCGTACTGTCAAATATATTGTGAATATTTGAGTTTACCTGAAAATCTGAATAGAAAACCACAACCTCACCTAACCGTCTTAGTTTTTGAAGATAATAATTTATTGCTTCTTAATTACAATTAGTACTTAACCTATAGCTATATTTATATTACAGTTTTGATTCAGGCAGGACTTTCCAGTGGATATCCAACATCCTGGTTCAGGCAGGCTTCACTCTAGTGGATATCCAACATCCTGATGACATTGTAGACAGAGAAATTTTCTACACAGTAATTGTAGGCTGTTATAGGCTTGAAGATATAAAAAAAGTATCTACATAAATGACGAAGAAAGAAATTCATAATTGTTAATATCCATTTATTATTAGGCTTATTATAATTATTATTACTTGTTCATCAACTCATTTTTCTAATAATATGTTGAGAAAACATGATGATAAGTTGATATTTGAATTGGCTGTATCTCGGTAAATATATGTGTAAAAGGCTTAATATTTAAAATTAGCAAAGAAAGAGTTAACAGAAAAAACGTCCAGTGATGCGGTAATTCTAATGGTAGCATTTTGAAAACGATTCTATGGCTGTTTTGATTTTGAGTTTTGCGAAAAATGACGATTTCGCCGAGGTGGCGATTTTTCCCTGGCAGCTCCGCTTTGCGCCATCTTTTGACAATTATTTACTGATTTAACTGACCGCTGAGCTGTGTAGCCGTCATGTCCCGAGGCACCATGCTTGTTTCTATCTTTTGGTCAGTTTTTTATTATTTGATATAATCATTGACTATTTTCTGTTTCTATAGGAAATAAGGTAATTAAAAATCAAAAGAAAACAAAAGTTTTTTGCCGAAAAATGACCGACTAGCTTTGTGATGCATCATACTGAACCGCTATATATATATACTTATATAAAATCAAGATTTATTAACTCAATTATTCTTTGTTTATGGAGATCATTTGGTCACCATTTGGTCCGGGAGTCATTTCCCGTCACGCAGGGTGCAGTTGCGCCTCCACAGATCTCCAGTATCATCTTTTGATACTGGTAATGGCTCAAAAGGGCCATCACTTACGGGCTATTCATGCCCGTGCCATCTCTTGGGTGGCTTAATCTTTATCAATCAATTGTTTATGGACATTCTTTTTGGATATCCTTGATCCTGACGACAATGAAAGCATATCTGAGAGCTGTTGATATCCTGCACTCTGAATATTGTAGAAGGCATCGCATCTATGGATATCTGCTTTCCTTTGATATAATTCTGGTATGTTGTGCCTCAGTGGGACTCCTATTTACTCGTTACAGCCGCCGGATTCCTTCGTGGGTATTCTACATCCTGATTATAATGTTGGATGTCCATCATCCTGAGATATCCAATATGATTAAATTAATGAGGGCAAATTCCTCATAGTGGACATCTAGCATCATGATTCTGGCAGGACTTTCTCAAGTGGATATCCAAAATCCTTATTCAGGCAGGACTCTCTACAGTGGATATCCAACATCCCGATTCAACCAGGACTGTCTCCAGTGGATATCCTACATCATGATTCAACCAGGACTCTCTCCAGTGGATATCCAACATCCTGTTTCAGGCAGGACTATCTCCAGTGGACATCAACATCCTGATTCAGGCAGGACTCTCTCCAGTGTACATTAAATATCCTGATTCAACCAGGACTCTCTCCAGTGGATATCCAACATTCTGATTCAGGCAGGAATCCTTCCAGTGGACATCAAACATCCTGATTCAAACAGAATTCTCTCCAGTGGATATCCAATATCCTGAGTCTGGCAGGACTCTCTCCAGTGGACATCCAACATCCTGATTCTGTCAGGACTTTCTTCAGTGGATATTGAACATCCTGATTCAGGCAGGACCCTCCAGTGGATATCCAACATCCTAGTTCAGTCAGGCCTTACTCTGGTGGATATCCAACATCCTGATGACATTGTAGACAGAGAAATTTTCTACACAGTAATTGTAGGCTGTTATAGGCTTGAAGATATAAAAAAGTGTCTACATAAATGACGAAGAAAGAAATTCATAGTTTTTTAATATCCATTTACTATTAGGCTGATTATAATTATTATTACTTGTTCATCAACTCATTTTTCTTAATATTTTGAGAAAACATGATGATATGTTTGATATTTGAATTGGCTGTATCTCGGTAAATATATGTATAAAAGGCTTAATATTTAAAATTAGCAAAGAAAGAGTTAATATAAAGAAACGTCCAGTGATGCGGTAATTCTAATGGTAGCATTTTGAAAACGATTCTATGGCTGGTTTTGATTTTGAGTTTTGCGAAAAATGATTTCGCCGAGGTGGCGATTTTTCCCTGGCAGCTCCGCTTTGCGCCATCTTTTGACAATTATTTACTGATTTAACTGACCGCTGAGCTGTGTAGCCGTCATGTCCCGAGGCACCATGCTTGTTTCTATCTTTTGGTCAGTTTTTTATTATTTGATTTAATCATTGACTATTTTCTGTTTCTATAGGAAATAAGGTAATTAAAAATCTAAAGAAAACAAAAGGTTTATGCCGAAAAATAACTGGCTAGCTGTGTGATGCATCATACTGAACCGCTATATATATATATATATATATTTATTAAAACAAGAGTTATTCACTCAATTATGGCCATATTAAGTCTTAGTATGATACTTATAAGCCAGTTTCGGCAGAAGCATTTTATGAAGATTTAATTAAGGAGGTAGATGTATTTAATGCAACATTGAACCGGAAAACATCTAGTATAAAAAAAGCATCCCCCAGAAAAGAAAATTATACACATGACGAGATGCTTAAGGGATGGACATTAACAATGAGGAGAGCTCACAGGAATTGGAATAGGAATGGTAGGACTGAGGAAGGGAAGAATGCTTTACTGGCAGTTGCTAGGCTGTGTGGGGAGAAGAGAAAGAAAATTAGGAGCAAGTATTGGCAGGAGTTTGCAGAGAAAGTTGGGAGTAACAAACTTGAAAGAAATCTGGCAAGACGTAAATAAAATAAGGGGTAAAAAGCATAATTTTGTTGCACATCCTGACCCGCAAGGAATTGCAAATGGTCTCGTAAATAAATGGGCGGAAGCTGCCAAACTTAGTTCATTACCCGCTGTAACGAGAGAGTCATTACATTCTTGGAAAGATCTAAGAATGGATTTTATACTTACAGCAGGTAACAGTGGTGATGTCACTTGCACAGGTATTACCAGAGAAGAACTAATAACGGCGATTAAAGTTGGGAAATCTACTGCCCCTGGGGAGGATGGAGTAACTTATGAAATACTTAATGAACTTGCCATTATGACGAAAAGCCCACTTTTAGACCTCTTTAATATTAGTTATAAAGAGGGCAGTATTCCCAGTAAATGGAAAAAAGCTATGATCATCCCTATCCCTAAAGCCAATGGAGAGTACAGACCTGTGTCTTTAACCTCGTGTTTTTGTAAAATGATGGAGAGGATAATTTTAAATAGACTTTTATATATAATAGGTGATCAGCTGTCTAGTAATTTGTTCGGGTTCTTCAAAGGAAAAAGTACCTCTGATTGTATTATTAAATGTCTAGCTAACGAAAATGATTATTATAGAATTATTATTGATTTACAAGGAGCTTTTGATAAAGCCAACAAAGAGGTTATTTTATATGAATTAGCTGGTCTTGGTGTTAAAGGGAGATTATTGCGCTGGATAGGGGATTATCTTTACGAAAGGAAGGCTCAGGTGTGGTATCAAGGTTGTATGTCAGGTGTGAGGTCTTTTGAACTCGGCACACCTCAGGGAGGAGTGTTGAGTCCCACCCTGTTTAATGTACTAATGAATAAGATAGCATCTGAGAGATACTCAAATGGGGTAACTCCGATCATATATGCCGATGATATTTTGTTTCAGGGCAAAGATATTTCAAAGGTTCAAACAGTGTTGGACAATTTCGGATACCTGTGTCACCATATGGGACTGGTGGTTAATGAAAACAAAACTAAGTTTGAATGTAGAAGTCGGAGGCCCATTATATTGAAAATAAACGGTAAAAATATAGAGAGTTAATATATATAAATATTTAGGCATATATGTTGGATATACCCATGAGAGTTTGGAAGCTGAGATGAACAGACTGTTGGGTCAATGTCGGAAGAGATTACAACCTCTGAAGGCCTTGGCATGCTGTGGAAAGGGAGTGGGAGTCCCTGTGCTACGAATGATATACTTGAGTACTGTAAGATCTCTTATTGATTATGCTGCACCTGTCATTTCTTGTTTTGGTAAAGGTAGGATGGGCAAGTTGGAGAAGGTACAAAATGAAGCCATGAGAATTATCTTAGGATGCCCAAGAAATGCTATGATTGAGATAATGAGGATGGAGCTGAATCTGCAGAGTATTGGGGATAGAATTTCAGAGATAAATGTAGCCTCTGCCATTAGATTAATGAGAGGTGGGGGAGCTAATGAATTAATCCTCTCGGTTCAAAAGGTGGGAAGTAGTGAACAGTGTATGATGAAGAAGAGTATATATGAATAACTTATGTTCTAATGTTATAAAGTATGATGTTATTACAGAGTGTATTGCTGTGCCCAAGAGAAAATTCACACCACCATGGGAGGATTGTAATGTAGATGTAGTAATTACTCCCTTGCAAAAGAAAAAAAGTATGTATGAAATAGGAGAGCTGAGGGCGACATATGATTGTATAATTAGAAAACTGCCCACAGAAAACACTCTACATGTATATTGTGATGGGTCAGTAGCTAGGGATGGGAAGGCAGGATGTGGAGTCTTGATCAGGGAGTACACTGACATCGGCACTGTAGATACTGTTATTGGACGCCGCTTAACTGACAATGTCTCTTCAACGCAGGCTGAACTCCAAGGAGTATTAGCAGGATTACAGGAAGTAGTCAAATGTGGTAAAAATGCTTGCTTCTTTATTGACAGCAGAGGAGCGTTAGAGTCTTTAAATAGCAGACGCCCAGTATATCAGAATATTGTGATAGAGTGTAGAGAGAATGTTAAGAAATTAGAAAAAACTGGGTATAAAGTAAGATTCATGTGGATCCCTTCACATGTGGGAATACTGTTGAATGAGGTAGTTGATGACATAGCGAAAAGAGCCACTGAAAAACCTCTTGTTGATGTTATATGTCAGTTAACCTTGAAACAAATAAAAACAAGAATCAAGATGATCCAAGAGGGTGAAGAAATGATAAAGAGAATGGCAATGGTGGACAGTAGTAACACACTTAAGCATTATTCAATAATAAATACAAATTCGTCCTTCACCTATGGTAAAGGAAAGTCTACTTGGAAGGATTCAATTTACATGAGATTAAGATTAGGATACAAATATATCTGGCAATACGGTGTTGATGTCAGTGAAAAAGATAAGGAGTGTAAATTATGTAGTATGCCGCACGCCCACACCTTAGAACATTATGTATTAGAGTGTCAACTTATTGAAAACTATAGAAATAAGGAATTAAATAGTGTACCACATCAAATTGTTTGGATGTGTGATAATGGTATGATAGACAGTATACTTAGGAGCTACAAGAAGTTTGCCCCAAGAGTGTGACAATTATATGCTGTACTTACTATATTAACCTGCAATGTTAAATGGGATTCTTGTAATGTTATTTGTGTATTTGTACTCACTGAATTTGTGCGCCCCTTGAGGGACTTGAAGTAGAGGGGGTAGAAATAGCCTAAGCTACTCTATCCTTTGAGATGTATTTCTTGCTTATCTCAATAAACATACTTGAACTTGAACNAAAAACTCTTGTTGATGTTATATGTCAGTTAACCTTGAAACAAATAAAAACAAGAATCAAGATGATCCAAGAGGGTGAAGAAATGATAAAGAGAATGGCAATGGTGGACAATAGTAACACACTTAAGCATTATTCAATAATAAATACAAACTCGTCCTTCACCTATGGTAAAGGAAAGTCTACTTGGAAGGATTCAATTTACATGAGATTAAGATTAGGATATAAATATATCTGGCAATACGGTGTTGATGTCAGTGAAAAAGATAAGGAGTGTAAATTATGTAGTATGCCGCACGCCCACACCTTAGAACATTATGTATTAGTGTCAACTTATTGAAAACTATAGAAATAAGAAATTAAATAGTGTACCACATCAAATTGTTTGGATGTGTGATAATGGTATGATAGACAGTATACTTAGGAGCTACAAGAAGTTTGCCCCAAGAGTGTAACAATTATACCCAGCAAACACAGAACGTTTGTGGACGTTTTTAAATGGTGCCACAAAGGTAATTTTGTAACTTTTAAGATAAATACGTATTTCTGACGTCCTTAAAACCATTAGATATAACTAAAAACATATATTCTTGAGACACAGGTTTCTAAGATTTATGTAAAAAATTTAAAATAATAGTGAATGCTATGGAATTGTAATGTTTTCATGCTTTATATTTAAGAATATATAATTTTCAGTCAACATTTTGTTTTTTTTGTTTACTCTATGTAAACCTATCCAATTTACGTTCTTATAACATAAATATAACATTTATATGACGTCAATATAACGTTATTTACACGACATCATTACGTTATTATGATGTTATATTAACGTATAATTCCTGTATGAAAAGCAGAAAATAATTTTGAACTTTGTTTTAAACCTTGTAAAGTTACCATAAAACTTGGAATAAGTGGGTAAGCATGCTTTACTTATGAAAATATAGAAACAAATCAACAAAAACATTTTAAAATAAAAAACATATAGTACATAAACATAACAAATTAACTGCATGCATGGGAGTTAACTGGAACTCTGTAATATTGCATACATGAACCAATTTTTACACTTTGTTTCGAGTTCTGTTTTGTGTTGTTACTTTTAATACCCTATTAATGTCCCCTTTGTTATGTCCATTCATCCTATTGTGCACCTCTACCATATGTCACTCCTAATTCTTCGCCTTTCTAGAGAATGTAATTTAAGCTTTGACAATCTTTCTTCGTATGACAGGTTTCTAATTAGAACACTTTCGCCCACTAATGACGAAGTATGGAGTCAAAATTTTAGCTGCTAAATGTCCACTAATGGAGTTTATATGCACTCGCTTTTGGCTTTTGGAGTTTATTTGCATTGAAACCTGTAGAAAATTCTATTGCGAACACATTGATACCAAATTGATAAACCTAGGACGAGAATTGAGGTGACAATTAAAGTTGAAAAGAGTATTCACTCTCTGTATTAAAAGGCTCTCTAATGGAAGGCCAGGCACTGCATAGCACTCTCTTCTGGGTAACGCGGCCTGCTTTCATCACGTCAGCGGGTGGAGCGAACTGCTGTTTTTAACATTTTATGCATACACTCCCGTTGGGAATTCTATTGCGAACACATTGATACCAAAATGAAAGACCTAGGATGACAAATGAGGTGACCAAAGTGAAAAGAGTGTATACATTTATCGCTCTTGTGCACTGCTGGGTAACACGCTCTCGCTTTCTCTGTTTGTTGCGGATGGTAAGCTGGTTTTTTTTAGTTTATATGCCTTTAGTCCTGTACAGAATTCTATTGCGAACACATTGATACCAAATTGAAAAACCTACGACGAGAATTAAGGTAACAAAGTTGAAAAGAATATACACTTTTCAGTATTATCGCACTCTCTAATGTAATAAGCTCTTTCTGGTACCTGCCGCCTACCTTCATCTTGTCGGCGGGTGGAGCGCGATGCTGTTTTTTAAATTATATGCATATACTCCTGTTGGGAATTCTATTGCGAACACATTGATACCAAATTGAAAAACCTAGGACGAGAATTAAGGTGACAAGGTTCAAAAGACTATACACTTTTCAGTATTAGCGCCCACTACCTTGGAACATCCAAAACCACAGGAGATAGTGGAGGGCTAACTCGCCCAAAACGCAGAAGTGTTTTGGGGGATTAAT
>WNGS01036273.1:0-13745 GCA_020271785.1 Procambarus virginalis | reverse complement strand
TTCCACAGCATGCCAAGGCCTTCAGAGGTTGTAATCTCTTCCGACATTGACCCAACATCTGTCATCTCGGCTTTCCAAACTTCTCATTGGTATATCCAACATTATGCCTAAATATTTATATTTATTATTCTCCTTATATTTTTACTGTTTATTTTCAATATAAGGGCCTCCGACTTCTACATTCAAACTCAGTTTTGTCTTCATTAACCACCACCACTCCCATATGGTGATACAGGTTACCGAAATTATCCTACAACCGTTTGAACCTTCAAAATATCGTTGCCCCTGAAACAAAATATCATCGGCATATATGTTCGGAGTTACCCCATTTAGGTATCTCTCAGATGCTTCATATTCATTAGTACATTAAACAGGGTGGGACTCAACACTCCTCCCAGAGGTGTGCAGAGTTCAAAGGATCTCTCACCTGACATACAACCTTGATACCACACCTGCCTTCCTTGCATGAAGATAATCCCCTATCCAGTGCAATAATCTCCTTTAGGACCAAGACAAGCTAATTCATATATGATAACCTCTTTGTTGGCTTTATCAAAAGCTCCTTGTAAATCAATAAAAATTCTATAATAATCATTATCATTAGCTAGACATTTAATAATACAGTCAGAGGTACTTTTGCCTCTGAGGAACCCGAATAAATTACTATACAGCTGATCACCTATTATATATAAAAGTCTATTTAAAATGATCCTCTCCATCATTTTACAAAAACACGAGGTTAAGGACACAGGTCTGTACTCTCCATTGGCTTTAGGGATAGGGATGATCATAGCTTTTTTCCATTTACTGGGAATACTGCCCTCTTTATATCTAATATTAAAGAGGTCTAACATTGGCCTTTTCGTCTTAATGGCAAGTTCATTATGTATTTCATAAGTTACTCCAGCTGTGAGAGTTTTTGATGTGTGACTTACATAAGTAAGTTGGGATAAATAAAACTGGTATAAGGAATTGAGCTCGGAAAATTTCTAAGAATTTTCTTTATTCTTTAACCTTTATTCCTGTCGTGATATTCAACTAGGTCCCTGAGGAAGGACTTGCTTAGCTAACACACCAGTGTAGTAGCAGCTCATTCCTCACTTTGGGACCCTGTACGAACAATTGACTAGGCGCGAGCAAACGCCGAGACCCCAATGAAATTGAAATCCCCTCCACTTTGGTCGTTGACCTTCGTAAATCGCCGAAGCGAATCTAACGAGTAGGTCCTGGGCTCTCACAACAATAATTTATTGTTGTGTAGTGCCGTATATTTGATCCAAAGCTCAGAATAAGTCTCAATTTGAATAGTCGAGTGTGAAGAACATTTGCATAACAATAATAATGTGTGGGTGTAACGAAAAGACAGTGTTAACCATAGCAACTTAGTTTATTCACTAAAGTACTAACTACTACAACAAAACAAAAGAATGTCAATGACGTTACTCGAAATCCTTCCTGTGACACTATCAATGACAGCTAGACACCAGCCCCTCGGACTGCATAATGAACTAACTCGAACATAAGCGTGACCACAGAGGAATCAACAAGCAAGCAAGAACTAACAGATCTATAATCACAATTACAACAAATGACACAGTAGGTTCTGAAACACATCTCCAGTAACCTCCTAACTGTTCTACGCCTCCGTGCAGTCTACACCTGCAATAGCGGTTGCAATGCAATCAAATCAGTAGTCTTTCAATGACATCAATAACTAATGGGTTCACTGGCAACTCCAGCACCCTTCCTCAAATTAATCTTTACGTTAACACTCCGTCCCACGGACGATCAACAATCAATACAATTGATTTACGTTAATAACAAACATTTACGTTAATACAATAACCTTCTCTTACAACTGTCACTAGTAACGCGGAAATAACACAACACTCTACCCGTCGAGCATTCAGTGAGAAAATCCCATTAATCCCTGTAATACTAGACAGCTGATTAATCTCCTTACTAGTTACGTTAATTTACGTTAATCGGTTACTAATCACTCAGCGATGGTAAACTCTGATTTACAATGTCCAAAGTGCTAAGAGAACGGTAATCACTCGTGATTACCTTTAGAGTAATTAATTACTATCCTCAAGATCAATAATTAAACAGTTAAATACGCAACCTTTCACACTGGCTCAGCAATTTACATTAAGGTATGAATTCCGTCTGAGCCTTCCATACCCAGACCAATTCAGGTGGCTAATAACAGTAATTAGGCACCACGTTTACGTTATTCTAAATGACGTTACTCTTCCCACGAGTCAATCAAGTGCCGGTACTTCCGGACATAAATAACGACGTTACGTTAATGGAACAATGGAGCCTTCGTGTGAGTCGATCAACAAGGATCGAGATTAATTACTTTGACTTCCTGAAACACGTCAATTACCCGGCCCACTGACCGTTAATTACGACAGACAATACTCTAATTCTTATCTGGCTGATGGCTAGGCTCCTTGAGACTACCGTAGCTGCTTGCAGGAAAGTAAATTAACCCAAACGTATTCTACGTTACTCATATTGTCAAAGAACAAATTCTCTTAAAGCAATGGGCGTTCCCTCGGTTACGTTATATTAATTGCCTCGCAATCACCTCACTGAATACTGGACTTCGATGTCCTACCAGATAAACAGGAGAATATATGTATACCCAAGTACTCGTCTACAGCCGAGTTCACCCACGACAATGTCAAATCACACTAACAAATCACAGTGATTTACGTTACAATCCGGTTGCAATGACAATACTGCAGAACCTAGTAAAATAACATACAGGACATGAACCCTCTAGAACACTGTCCCACAATGACTTCACTGAACTGCAGTCACCCACGGTGATTGCTCAACTCTAGCAACAATCACTAACAATGACAACCCCTTTGCAACAACACACACGGCAAGTACTCTAATTTCCAAGTATTAGAATACAGCTCAACACTTACTTATTTACTGTTGCAAATGACCCCAGTGCTCTCAATAACCCCTAGAACATAGGTCCCAAATTTGCAATCACCACACAGTAAATATCACAATAACACTGGGCACCGTGACACTACGATTATATATATATAGATAATCACTGCTGACACATGTAGCCTACAGCTATAAAACGTTATTGGGAACACTAAGGAGATCTCGCACTCCTAAATCACATGGGTGAGTGATTTATCGATCACGCATGCCGAATAAACACTCCCGAGTTACGTTACTCGACAGAGCGATGGCTATATATATATATATATATATATATATATATATATATATATATATATATATATATATATATATATATATAATATAATATATATATATATATATATAAATAAATCACACTTGTCACGGCCCTGGGAACAATACAAGAAATTAAAACCACACTGTGGCACACTCCACAATAATCATTGCCAGGAATCACTGACGTTACCACATACCTGAGCGCTCAGTGTTGAAATTCCACACCTGCAAGACTACACATGAAATGATATCACTCCGTCCCACGGACGATCAAGAATGAATAATTACCACAATGGAATAATATAATATTACATGGACATCCTCTCAGTCCTTGGCTAATCGATGTATACTCTGTTCCCGTGTGTACCCACACACACACACACACTCTGTACGTCTGTGCTCACAAGACGTAAGTCCCTCTGGACTGACAAGATGACAACAAGGGTGATTATCTCCTCGTCAACACTTCACTTCACCTCACAGGTGCTGCGTGACAACGTGACGGAACACTTGACCTCGAATTCAAGCTTTAGAGACTACTAATCACCAGAAATGCACACATAGGTACTTACTCATGCATACTGCCGGCTCACACACACCATTCCCATACATCAGCCACCCCGCTATGGGTGGCTGGCTCGCGGTGGTGGTAGGCGGGCTTGGTACCACGGTGGTATCTTTCGTACAATTGGCACCACACGAACCCTCCCACAACACGGCTTGTTTCGCACCCTCGACCCACCGGTGAAGTGAAGCGTTCGTACCCAGGTTACGGCACAACGATTGCGTCTTAAACAAACATGGGAAATCTGCCTTAAAGCACTAACACTTATTTCCCCGTTCTCATCGACTGCTACAGAGCACTAGCAAGTCTAATCATCACTGGTATGGGATCTACGAGTCTGTTACTGCTCGTATGCACATTACCCCACGATCTAAGATCGACCACAAGATCTTCTCCATCCACTCGCTGTTCACAATGTCTTTTCCCCTCCAAGCGACGACTTCGGCCGGATTCTGTGACGACCGCTGTCGTAGATGAAGCAGGAGGTGCAGCAGCTGAGTAGTTAAGCCACCACGACGCACTATACTCAATTTGGCCGAATTGAATACAGGAGCGTCCTGACAGGGTGGTGGCTATGTCCAGAATGATGCTCACACCGTCGATTCCCGGGTCTTCCTCGAAATAACCAATGAGAGGAAGGCATACTGTGGCCTACCCCTCTCATCCAATCAGCGACGGTGTAGCATAGCACCTAGGGCAACTCCAAGATGGCCGACCAACATGGCGGCTCAAGATGTTTACTAAGATGGCGGCTGTTATCATGACGACGACTCAAGTGGCTAGCGAGCGGGAGGCCCACAGCTACCCACGCCAGCGGCCTAACTGTTTTCCCGCGCAAACTGGTCTCTGGCTCCAAGCCTTACAATGAGATGATGCGATCGGCTCTATCTCTGTCCACAGACCTGCTACCCCGGCCAAGGTAACATTTCTGGACTGCTGATGACTGGGGCTCTCCCAGGAGCCCAAACACTAGATGTTTCGGTTGCTGGTTACCAAACTTAAGTCCGCACACTTAACAAGTGCACTTAACAAGTGTACTGGCCTCCCACAGGCATAAGAGCACTATTGTAAGTGAGCTGGTGAACCATCCCCTCACACCAGCCTCCCCAGGGAAGGTAGATTTCCCAACTTTAATCACCGTTATTAGTTCTTCTCTGGTAATACCTGTGCAAGTGACATCATGAACAGTTATCATGAACAGTTCATCATGACATCACATATCATGATGAACAGTGATGGCCTGGTCCACATGGCATCATGTGGACCAGGCTTGAAACTCTAAGACTGGAAACGGGTTTGCCCTTTCTTCAAGAAAGAATATCACAAAGAACAGCTACAATTATCAGCAAGATAATTATTTCTCCTGATCCAATCTCAGTACGGCAGACCTTGGTGGTTGGACATGGCCAAAACAATGGAAACTCTTGGGCTGCAAGAGCACGAAATGTCCTAAACAGACTACATTTATAAAGCATGATTCTTGATAGAGAGGGTGATCAACCACACCCAAATTACACTTCTTCCGCACCGTGGGAAGAGCCTACTTTCAAAATAGTAATAGAAAGTCTCCCAATGAAAAAGGCTGCCTTTGATCCAACAATCCTAAGGCGCATAATAGAAAAGCAAATTTATAGTATTGCAGTAGCAGGAGCCACCCACATCTTTAATAAAAAATAAGCAAATAAAATTTGTCTTCATCTTGAAAAACATAAATTAATAATTGAGTCGCAACATGGTTTTATAAATGGCCGTTCATGTTTAACAAATTGTTTTCTTTTTATTCAAGCATAGTTGAGGCAGTTGATAGTGGTAAGTATTGTGATGTTGTGTACCTTGACTTTAGCAAAGCTTTTGATACAGTGCCACATGAAAGACTGATTAAAAAGATAGAGGCTCATGGTATTGGGGGTGCTATATTAAGCTGGATTAGGGCATGGCTATACCAAAGGAAACAGAGAGTTAGTATAAATGGAGTCAAGTCAGAGTGGGAAAATGTTGTAAGTGGAGTGCCTCAAGGCTCTGTCTTGGGACCTCTGTTGTTTATAATATATATAAATGATTTAGATTCAGGTTTGAGTAGCAACATTTGCAAATTTGCCGATGATACGAAAATCGGTAGGGAAATTAATTCAGAGGAGGACTCACTATCACTTTAAGTTGATCTAGATAGGGTTTTCAAATGGTCAAAGGATTCGCAGATGCAGTTTAATGCTGATAAATGTAAAGTTCTGAGGCTAGGTAACGATGAGGCTAGGGTTACAAAATACGAGCTAGATGGTGTTGAGATTGCGAAGTCGGATTGCGAAAGGGATCTGGGAGTTATGATTAGTAAGAATTTAAAACAAAAGGATCAATGCATGAATGTTCGTAATAAGGCAAATCGGACACTCGGATTTATTAATCGCAGCGTTAGTAACAAGACACCTGGTGTGGTTCTCAAGCTATATCTTGCTCTAGTTAGGCCCCATTTAGATTATGCAGTTCAGTTTTGGTCGTCATATTATAGAATGGATATAAATTCACTTGAACGTGTCCAGCGTAGGATGACTATGTTAATTCCCCAAATTAGAAATCTTTCATATGAAGAAATATTAACTAAGCTTAAGTTGCATTCACTGGAAAGGCGAAGAGTTAGGGGTGACATGATAGAGGTTTACAAGTGGATGAATGGACATAACAAAGGGGATATTAATAGGGTATTAAAAGTATCAACACAAGAAAGAACACGAAACAATGGGTATAAATTAGATAAGTTTAGATTTAGGAAAGACTTGGGTAAATACTGGTTCAGTAACAGGGTTGTTGATTTGTGGAACCAATTGCCGCGTAACATTGTGGAGGTGGGGTCCCTCGATTGTTTCAAGCTTGGGTTGGACATGTATATGAGCGGGATTGGGTGGTTATAAATAGGAGCTGCCTCGTATGGGCCAGTAGGCCTTCTGCAGTTGCCTTTGTTCTTATGTTCTTATGTTCTTATCTTCACAGACGGATCGGTTGACACAGAGTGTGCTGGCGCTGCTCTTTGCACGGCCAGCGTACAGGCATATTGGAGACTGGAAGGACTAGTATCATCAACCCAAACTGAGCTGTTTGCCATACAACCGGCATTCGCATATGTGATTGCATAAAACACTCAAAATGCAATCATACACACAGACTCAAAAGCTGCACTTCAAATATTAGAACAAAAACAGTGGAAAGATAATGTGGAAATAACTACCACCATTTTGTATCTTGGAGCAGTCGCTAAAGGCAAAGGACTCAACATAACCCTAAACTGGATCCCATCCCATGATGGAATCACATTAAATGAGAAAGCTGAAGAAATTGCTAAATTGGCAACTCGCCATCCAGTGATACATAAAACAATTCAACCCAGCCTAGAGACAGGGAGACATCTCCTGTCACGCAGGGTGCAGCCGCACCTCCACAGATCTTCTTCTTGAGGTTATCTTGAGATGATTTTGGGGCTTTTAGTGTCCCCGCGGCCCGGTCCTCGACCAGGCCTCCACCCCCAGGAAGCAGCCCGTCACAGCTGACTAACACCCAGGTACCTATTTTACTGCTAGGTAACAGGGGCATAGGGTGAAAGAAACTCTGCCCATTGTTTCTCGCCGGCGCCCGGGATCGAACTCGGGACCACAGGATCACAAGTCCAGTGTGCTGTCCGCTCGGCCGACCGGCTCCCAGTATCTCCAGTATCATCTATTAATACTGTTCATAGCTCAAAAGGGCCACCACTTACGGGCCATTCGTGCCCGTGCCACCTTTTGGGTGGCTTAATCTTCATCAATCAATCAATCAGCCTAGAGATACGGGAGACATCTCCAGTCACGCAGGGTGCAGTCGCACCTCCACAGATCTCCAGTATCAGCTCTTGATACTGGTAATGGCTCAAAAGGGCCACCACTTACGGGCTATTCATGCCCGTGCCACCTTTAGGGTGGCTTTGTCTTCATCAGTCAATCAGCCAAGAGAACATAAAAAACATCATCACTAAAAAACTCTCACACCTCAACAAAGTCTATCTACACCAGAGAGTAGCTGAAGGTTCGCCCTCTGCAATATGGTATCTTCAGGGAAGCAAATTAGAAATGTTAAATATCACAAAAGAAATCCACAGGGAAATAGCAGTTAGGTTATAAGAACATAAGAACATAAGAACAAAGGCAACTGCAGAAGGCCTATTGGCCCATACGAGGCAGCTCCTATTTATAACCACCCAATCCCACTCATATATATGTCCAACCCAAGCTTGAAACAATCGAGGGACCCCACCTCCACAATGTTACGCGGCAATTGGTTCCACAAATCAACAACCCTGTTACTGAACATAGACTACGTCTAGGTTACAGATGCAACTGGGAGATTGGTGAACCCCGACAGAGAGAGTGCATCTTCTGCCAAACTGTCACAGAAAAACCATTACTTCACTACCTTCTGGAATGTGAAGCAACCAACGACCTTAGAAGAGCTTTAAGAGTCCCTGAATCTTGCAGTGACCACCCTGAAGCCATCAACACAGGCACTCTCCTGGTCAAAAAAGGTGTCCAGCAGCTGGACTCCCTGACTGTCAAGCAGTATCCTCCCCCGCGATAACAGCTTGAGGATTAAATGCGACCTCAGAATACTGAAAAGAATTACTGAACAAATAATTGCACTACTTACGGGCTATTCATGCCCGTGCCACCTCTTGGGTGATTTAATCTTTATCAATCAGTCAATCTTTCTCTTAATCTACCAGCATTAGAAAACAGGATGAAACAAAGGATAGCCACCATAATATGAAAACTTACTGGAACAACCGCCAGACTGTCAATCAAAGACAGCATACAGAGATCCTTTCAGAAAAACCTATAGTATAGAACCAGCTCATAGGTTCAAAGGATAGGTCCATTAAAAACTGAGACAGGTCAAATAACAGATAATGATGAAGAGATGAGTAGTATTTTTAATAAATATTTTGTATCTGTATTTACTAAAGAGGAACTTAACAATATGCCTTCAGCCCAACAAGTCTATGTGGGTGGGGACGAGGACAGGTTGACGAGTTTAGCAGTTACCAGGGAGGATGTTCTTAAACAAATAGTAAAACTCAAACCCAACAAATCCCCAGGGCCGGATGAAGTGTTTGCCAGAGTGCTGAAAGAATGCAAAGAGGAGCTTTGTGACCCACTGTCAATCATATTTAATAAATCAATAGTCAGGCAGAGTGCCAGACTTTTGGAAAGTTGCTAATGTGATACCAGTTTTTAAGAAAGGAGATAGATCACTTGCGTCTAACTATCGACCAATTAGCCTAACGTCTATTGTGGGAAAGTTACTCGAATCTATAATAGCAAATAAAATTCGTCTTCATCTTGAAAAACATAAATTAATAATTGAGTCGCAACATGGTTTTATAAATGGCCGTTCATGTTTAACAAATTTGTTATCTTTTTATTCTAGCATAGTTGAGGCAGTTGATAGTGGTAAGGATTGTGATGTTGTGTACCTTGACTTTAGCAAAGCTTTCGATACAGTGCCACATGAAAGACTGATTAAAAAGATAGAGGCTCATGGTATTGGGGGTGCTATATTAAGCTGGATTAGGGCATGGCTATACAAGGAACAGAGTTAGTATAAATGGAGTCAAGTCAGAGTGGGAAAATGTTGTAAGTGGAGTGCCTCAAGGCTCTGTCCTGGGACCTCTGTTGTTTATAATATATAAAATGATTTAGATTCAGGTTTGAGTAGCAACATTTGCAATTTGCCGATGATACGAAATCGGTAGGGAAATTAATTCGGAGGAGGACTCACTATCACTTCAAGTTGATCTAGATAGGGTTTGAAATGGTCAAAGGACTGGCAGATGCAGTTTAATGCTGATAAATGTAAAGTTCTGAGGCTAGGTAATGATGATAGAGTTACAAGATACGAGCTAGATGGTGTTGAGATTGCGAGTCGGATTGCGAAAGGGATCTGGGAGTTATAATTAGTAAGAATTTAAAAACAAAAGGATCATGCATGAATGTTCGTAATAAGGCAAATCGGACACTCGGATTTATTAATCGCAGCGTTAGTAACAAGACACCTGGTGTGGTTCTCAAGCTATATCTTGCTCTTGTTAGGCCCCATTTAGATTATGCAGTTCAGTTTTGGTCGCCATATTATAGAATGGATATAAATTCACTTGAACGTGTCCAGCGTAGGATGACTAAGTTAATCCCCCAATTAGAAATCTTTCATATGAAGAAAGATTAACAAAGCTTAATTGCATTCACTGGAAGGCGAAGAGTTAGGGGTGACATGATAGAGGTTTACAAGTGGATGAATGGACATAACAAAGGGGATATTAATAGGGTATTAAAAGTATCAACACAGGACAGAACGCGAAACAATGGTATAAATTGGATAAGTTTAGATTTAGGAAAGACTTGGGTAAATACTGGTTCAGTAACAGGGTTGTTGATTTGTGGAACCAATTGCCGCGTAACATTGTGGAGGTGGGGTCCCTCGATTGTTTCAAGCATGGTTGGACATGTATATGAGTGGGATTGGGTGGTTATAAATAGGAGCTGCCTCGTATGGGCCAATAGGCCTTCTGCAGTTGCCTTTGTTCTTATGTTCTTATCTAGCTCGTATCTTGTAACTCTATCATCCTTACCTAGCCTCAAACCTTTTACATTAATGCATTAAACTCATCTGCAATCTTTGACCATTTCAAAACCCTATTTAGAATCAACTTGAAGTGATAGTGAGTCTCTTCCGTGTTATTAATTTCCTGCCGATTTTGTATCATCGGCAATTTGCAAATGTTGCTTCTCAAACCTGAATTCTAAATCATTGATATATATTATAAACAACAGAGGTCCCAGGACAGAGCCCTGAGGCACTCACTTACAACATTTTCCCACTCGGACTTAACCCCATTTATACTAACTCTGTTTCCTTTGAATAGCCATGCCCTAATCCAACTTAATATAGCACCTCCAATACCATGAGCCTCTATTTGTTTTAATCAGTCTTCAGTCTACTTGGAACTTTTTGTTCCAAGTAGCGAATCTTAACCAACAACAAACATCTTGGGTGGCTTAATCTTTATCAATCAATCATTCCTCTCATCACATTCGTTTTGATAATGATCCAGGACGGACCGAAACGTCGTCGTCTTTTCACTGTCTAGTGTGGTGTTGGTCAACATTTTTTCAGACACGTTATTGTGACTCCTCATCTGCAGAGGCGCTGTGTGTAGTCTGAAGACAGAGTTTGTTATAGTTCTTAGAGCAGATTTTTAAAGAGTAATGATGGACTTGAGGTGATTTGCAGTGGTTGAACCCCATGCACAGATACCGTATGTAGGAGAGGGAAAAGATTAGCGAGTAGTATAATGAAGGGGGTGCAGTGAGGGGGGAACATAATATCTGATTTAGAGAGTATTCCTACAGTTTTTTATGCTTTTTTGGCTGTGTTGAATGTGTGATCATCATCGCCACCACCATCACCACACCACCACCCACCACCACCACCATCATCACCATCATCACCACCACAAGAGAGTGCTCCTGGAAACCGAGGGAGGCCGCTTGGGTCCTGGAATGCACTCTGGGACCTGGCTCCGGGCTCCGAAATATGAAGCCTAAACCAAAATAACTCAATGGTGTATTTCCTAATCAAAATTATTTAACTGTTCAAAATAATTAAGATATATGCAATATTTCTATATATAAAATATAATAATAACTAGGCATTAGTTTAAATATTTTACAAAAACGTTAGATCTTCGAAAACCATCCGTATGCCATCGTTTGTCCGAACCTTCGGTTAAGATAACACAGCGAGAATTGTTAAATTCTTGTTGAAAAGCGAGATTAATTCGATAATCACCGTCTACAATTTGGCTTTGTTGGCTAAATAGAACGAAAAGAATACAGTGAAAAACTTAACCAGGGCTTAATATAACACAGACACAAAAGCGCGGCCTCGTGGCTGAGTGGACAGCGCTCGTGGGTCATAGTCCTAAGGGGTCCAGGTTCGTTTCCAGGCCGAAGAAAAATGTGGTAAATTTTCTCTTACCCTGCTAACCTGTTCACCTAGCAGTAAATAAGTACCTGGAAGTTAGACAGTTGCTGCATCCTGGGGATCTTTGTGCAGGCGATGAGTCACAATAACGTGGCTAAAGTATGTTGACCAGACCACACACCAGAAGGTGAAGGGACGACGACGTTTCGGTCCGTCCTGGACCATTCTCAAGTCGATTGAGAATCGACTGGGGGATCCAGAATCGACAGATACCAGAAACTGGTGGATCTTTGTGCGTGTGTTACAAAAGTATATATGCAGTGGACGTATAGACATTCCTATATTGTAGTAGACAATGTAGGAAAAAATAGATTTGTTAGAAAGAGTTAATAGCTTGATTCTGCCGACACAAATATTAAATACGACCAAATAACACACGCGCGCAGACACAGTCCTGCATATACTAAGCGAAGCCAGTAAGTATTTATGAAATTGCCTTTGTTATTGATGAACAGATTAATCAATAACACTTATCATATTAATGCGGCAGTTAACCCCCTTCGCCATTTAATGTGCTTAACTGCTGCATACATACACTCACACACCTTAACTATAAGGTGTGAAGGAAATAAATGACAAAGTTTAATGTAATAATATCTAGATGAGAGTCTGATAAAGACCTTTTGTGGCCCTATGTAATGCTTATGCCAGGTTGGCTAACATAAGAACGGCCTTTAGAAACTTGTGTAAGGAATCTTTCAGAACACTTTATACTACATATGTCAGACCAATCCTGGAGTATGTGCACCAGTATGGAGTCCATATCTAGTCAAACATAAGACTAAACTGAAAAAGGTTCAAAGGTTTGCTACCAGACTAGTACCCGATTGAGGGGTATGAGCTACGAGGAGTGAACTATGGGAACTAAACCTCACGTCACTGGGAGACAGAAGAGTTAGCGGGGACATGATCACTACATACAAGATTCTCAGGGGAATTGATAGGGTAGATAAAGACCTATTTAACACAAGGAGCAGATGCACTAGGGGACACAGGTGGAACTTGAGTGCCCAAATGAGCCACAGAGACATTAGAAAGAACTTTTTCAGTGTCAGAGTAGTAAGACAAATTGAATGCATTAGGAAGTGATGTGGTGGAGGCTGACTCCATACACAGCTTCAAGTGTAGATATGATAGAGCCCAGTAGCTCAGGAACTTGTACATTAGTTTGATTGATAGTTGAGAGGCGGGACCAAAGAGCCAGAGCTCAACCCCCACAAGCCACAATAGGTGAGTACACCTTAGGCTTATATCGAGGTCCCCCCACAAGAACGACCTACTGACCCTCCCCAGGACGTCACCCACAACAGTTGCCTAACTCCCGGGTACCTATTTACTGCTTGGTGACCAAACGATTACGTGAAAAAAACGTGCCAACTATTTGTCTCTAGGGAAACGATCCCGGATTCCCGATAATGAGTCGAAAGGGAAACCAACTGTACCACGAGACCCATGTGGGTTATTGGGTTCTAGATGAGTGGAATAGACAGGTAGCATACTGAAGTAAACAGTGATCCCAGTGGCCAAATATGCATGAGTAACGTAACTTCACGTTGAATGAACGCTACTCATGCATATTTGGGTAACTAATTTCAAAGATATGTGTTAGGAACAACGACGAGAGAGGCCAATAGGTCTGCTGCAATGTTTCCTAATTCTTATGTTCTAATGCTTTATACGATTTTCTACACCTTAGTTACACTGCAGATCAAAGGGCAATTCCTCGCAAAAATGCAGATGAACATGTACACAAACACCATATGGTCACCTTTGGTCCAGGAACATCTCCCGTCACGCAGGGTGCAGTTGCGCCTCCACAGATCTCCAGTATCATCTTTTGATACTGGTAATGGCTCAAAAGGGCCACCACTTACGGGCTATTCAT
>WNGS01036268.1:0-12116 GCA_020271785.1 Procambarus virginalis | reverse complement strand
AATAAAGTATTCTCAACGTTAGATTTGTTTGCAGGGATTCTGGCAAATCCCCCTTGATGAAGAAAGTAACAATTGACAGCCTTTAGTACTCCCAATGGTCATTTTCATTTCAAAAGAATGCCATTTGGTTTGCGGAGTAGTCCAATAACTTTTTCACGGCTCATGACAAATCTATTTCGTCGATTGATAGGAAGTACACTTCTAGTTTACCTTGATGATCTCATAATCATGTCGCAAGATGTTCAGACTCATTTCCAGAACCTTGAAAAAGTACTTGCAAAGCTCGCTGAAGCTAATTTAAAAATAAAGCTTGCAAAATGTTCATTTTTAAAAGAGAAGATTAATTTCCTAGGTCATACAGTTACACCTTCAGGTATTACATTGAATGAATCAAAAATTATTGCTGCCCGTGATTTTCCAACACCTCGTACCGCAGAAGCCGTAAGACAGTTCACAGGTCTTGTAGGATTTTATCGTTCATTTATTGCTGGATTCTCTATTATAGCCGCTCCACTTTACAAGTTGCAAAGAAAAGATGAACCCTTTGTTTGGGGAGAGGCCCAGGATCAGTCATTCAAAAAACTCAAAGCAGCCTTGATTTCGTCACCTGTCCTTAGGTATCAGATTTTTCTAAACCTTTACGTTGGTTACAGATGCTAGTGACATAGGTTTAGGTGCTGCATTACTTCAAACAGAAGGTCACAGAGATCACGCAATAGCTTATGCTAGCCGTACATTATCTAAAGAAGAGAAAATTATAGCGCAACAGAACGAGAAGCCTTAGCAGTTGTCTGGGCACTTAAACATTTCAGAGATACAATTATAATTACCCAGTTCATGTTCTTACAGATCACCAACCACTAATTCCCTTGTTCAAAAATAAGAATCCAGTTGGAAAGTTTGCTAGATATTTGCTCACAATTCAAGAATTCAATCCCACATTTGGATATATTCCAGGAAAGCAAAATGTTGTAGCCGATGCGTTTTCTCGACACGTAGCTGCGATTCAGTTAAATTACCCAGCATTAGATGCCACAGTAGTAGAAACGGAACAGAGACAAGACCCCATATGGGCACCCGTCATTAAATTTTTGACTAAGCAAGACACTCGCCCGATTCATAAACCGCCAGTACCATTGAAAGAATTAGTTATGTTAGACAATTTACTGTGTAGAGTAGTAAAGCTAGGGACAGCCCCGAGGAAATGTTGTCAGTTAGTTGTTCCAGCTGTCTTGGTACCAACTGTGTTAAAAATTATCCATGATGCCCCTGCAAGTGCACATCCAGGAAAGGATCGTACACTCCAACAAGGTCGATTAAAGTATTTTTGGCCAAAAATGGCTAAGGACATTGCTCATTATGTTGATAGATGTTTAACTTGCCTACAGCACAAGGGACATGTTTCAGGACCTAATCCAATTCAGATGTACCCAACAACTAAAGCTCCTTGGGAACGAGTATCAATGGATTTATTGACAAATTTTGCGGAAACAGAAAAAGGGAACAAACATTTGCTTGTAATGGTCGATAATTTTTCACGATTTTGTGAACTAGTTCCTATCCCGAACAAAACAGCAGAAACTATAGCCAGTGCATTCCATGACCACATAATTTGTAGATATAGTATGCCTAAAGTAATCCTTTCAGATAATGGTCCAGAATTCAGTAATAGTATTTTAACTAGCTTGTGTGATTTATATAACATTAAAAAATGTAGCATCATGCCTTATCATCCGGCAAGTAACGGACTCGCTGAACGTACTAACAGGAAAGTTTTAGATGCCTTGAGAGTCACTTTGAATTTTGATAACAACAATTGGGATGATTTTATACCCTTAATTCAGTGTGCTATAAATTCTTCGATTAATGTTTCTACAGGTGACACACCTCACGCTATTCTTTATGGTACAGATAAGATCCTCCCTAATGAATTGATTAACATACCTCCTACTCCCTTATATAACGTAGATGATTTTGTTCAAGTAAAGCGTAGACAAATGCAACTAGTATTCAAGAAAATACGAGAACAATTGTCCAAAGCTACAGCCGAGTTCACTCGAGCAAGGAATGAACGAGCTAAACCCAGTAAAATAACTATTGGATCTGTAGTAATGATACTTAACCAACACAGGTCTGGTCCTATGTATAAGTTAACTAAGAAATTTTTGGGTCCATATAAGGTAATCGAGCTTATCAAAGGTAACAAGTATAGATTGAAAAATTTAGTATCAGGGGAGTATATAAATGAGCATTTAGACCATATGAAGTTAGCTAAAATGACTGTTGACGACACTGATGAGGAAGATGACAATGAACTTACCCAGACAGATCCTCCTATTGGGACACCACCTTCTGTGGTTGACAGACCACTTGATATTCAGCAACCCCATACTAGCACTTATAATCTTAGATCTAGACCTCTCGTTTCAACCGTGCACTCACCACATGTCCATTGGCTAGATGTTAACGAGGTTATCCCTCAAGAAGATAGTTTGTCACATGCAGTTTCATCTGTTCCTGATCCTCAGTCAGAGCCAGAGTTGTATAGTGCTCTGGATGAGCTAGGTGTAGATATCCGCAGAATTTACAATTAAGTGCACTCTGCAGTTATTCTGTTTTGTTTTGCAAAATTCATTTGCAGTATTTCCACCACATGTGTCTTATTATTACCAATATATATATATATATATATATATATATATATATATATATATATATATATATATATATATATATATATATATATATATTGTATGATCATGTTTTCTCAATTTTATTTTGTTACAAATTAAATGCCATTGTTAAGTCTACTGCCATTTGTAATTTTTTTTACAGTGCTTGTCATAAAGATTTCATTAATGTTCTAGCAACCACATTGAGGCCAGTGAATCCTGACTGCTATCACGCAGATGTTAGTCTTCTTGTTCCAGGTCTTGTATATAACTTGTAAATATATTGCAAATTAAATATATTGTACATTGGTCTTGTAAATATATATATTGTACATGGAAAAAAAAAAGAAAAAAAATCATTATCTAATCTTAAAATTCATTTGTGGTTGTTAGGTCAGAATTTTGTTCAGTAATGTAATAATTGTTTAATTTTGTATTGTTTCAAGCACATGCCATTGACACATGTTAATAATTTTGTTTAGGCAATACCTTGAGTTGTATTGTTCATATCTGACAAGTAGACATACACATGTTCTTCATACTCTGGTGGAATCAAAGCATTGTTACCATGATTTTCATCTATTATGTTCAAAATTCTTTTTGGTGCATATGCCAAGATGCTAGTATTACGCACACCTGATCTATTTCCATTGTTTATTATGCAATTTTCACATGTAAGCCATTATTGAATGCCACCGAGGTCCTTTCAGTATTATTGTAACTATATAGCTAGCCAGAGCTTGTCGACAAGGGACGTCGACTTGGTAGCGTGTCCGAGCTGTGTTGTATTTAAATTCCGCGCCAGTTGGAACATAACCAATCACAGCCGAGTAGGCCTCTGACGTCATGTCACATTCACAGTCTCCAGCCATGCTTGCAGCAGGCTCAGTCATCTCCACAGACCCACAGTAGTGAGGACCTCGGCTGGCCAGATATATATCTGTTTGTCTCAGTCAATAAACCTACAAGCGACTACGGTGTATAATATTCAATCCCCCACAAGGCAAAGAATACTATTTGATGCCTTTGTTCATAGTTCTTATAATGAATCATCCTATAGTATTCACTTATTTAGATAAATTAGCCTTCATTCATTTTGCATTCATATTGTATTGTATAGTATTACTGGTTATAATATCCAGAGTATTCTACTTATTAGGATTTTGAGTTAAGTCACCATCAGTGACGTCACGACCCAGAACTAAGTTGTAAGGCGGAGTGATCCTGAAGGTCATAGGTCACCAGTTGCCATGTCCTCTATTTTTCTCAAAGGTCAAATAGCTACTTTGTAATTGGGAATAGCTTTTCCTTTAGATGCTTGTATAATTTAACTTCAGTCAATAATTCAACCAATCTGGATCATTTAGTACAACAGAGGTCAATTGTTAAACTCAGACCCTACAAGTAACTTAGATACTAGTGGAAAAATACAATGCTCTAAGCGTCTGGGTAGAGGAGCAGAGAGAGAGATCAGTGTGGTTTGAGTAGCAGCTCGGGCAGGTGGCCTCCCATCATCGGGCCCCAAGACCAGCACCAACATCTAAGCTGGTCAACATAGAGGTAAAGTTGCTCAGAGCTTTATAGGGATAGGTCCAATCATTGCCTTTGAATTTAAAGTCAGGGCGTGTTCAGTTAGGGAGTGCCATTTCTTTAGATCTTGTTTAGTTTTTGAACAAACCATTTAGTTAGTAATGTGCATTTTCATTATTTCCATTTCTGTATATTTATGTGAATTGATCCTTGTCACGTGGTCCCCACGTGGCCGTGTTGAATTGGGCGCCGATTCTAACACCGAATCCGAATCCATCATTCCCATCGATTTTAATTAACTCCACACTTAAGAACCAAGGTTATTTGGTACTAGTGGGGATCAAGCACCAAGGTTGATTGTTTAGCGTGATCGACCCAGACCTCGATCATTGCTCCATGTTACTGGTCTGGTGGTAGCGGCGGAAAGGAGATCCTAGAGCTTTGCTAAAAGCCTATGTCACGTCATACGGGTTGTAGAATCTTAAGACGGTCAATCGTCTGGAGACCACGTGGCATGGGGTCGGCTAGAGGTGAACGTTTTGGGGTCCCTTGGTATAGAGAACAAAAGTAAAGAATACGGGTACAGAGAGTAAAGGGGAGGAAGTAGATATCAGAACCCCCCCCCCCGTTACATGGGCACACAGCCTTACACTACTAAATTGTACATTTATATATATATATATATATATATATATATATATATATATATATATATATATATATATATATATATATATATATATATATATATATATATATATATATATATATATATATATATATTATATATATATATATATATATATATATATATATATATATATATATATATATATATATATATATATATATATATATCCTCTGGCACAAACTTATATTATAAATGCCCATGCAGAAACCCATGCAGGGGAATTCTTGGACAGTGAGATCTGGATTCCAGGATATAACCTATACAGGTGTGACAGGAAAATTAGGTCACATGGAGGAGTGGGTCTGTATATTAGGGAAGACCTTGTGTGCTCGGAGCTCCTAAACGTTACAAATGAGGTGGTAGAGGTACTGGGATTAAAAATAGAGAAAATAAATTTAGTGATTATTCTAATATACAAACCGCCAGATGCAACGGCTGAGGAATTCACAGAACAGATAAACAAAATAGAGAATAGCCTTGATAATTTGGAGAACCCAATACCTGATATTATCTTCTTAGGTGACTTCAACTTGCCTAGTCTCAGGTGGAGAATAGCAAACAATAATATTATACCAGGGAATCTATCAGGACCTAACCAACCACAGATTAGAGAACTACTTAGATTCTGTGACAAATTTTCACTCACTCAGCAGATATCGGAGCCAACGAGAAATAAAAATATTCTCGATCTGGTCTTTACGAACAATGAAGACATTATCAGAGACATTACGATATCAGATACCACATATTCAGATCACAAGCTCATTGAAGTGCAAACTACCATCAATACTCAGAATAGACCTAAAACGTTGATAAAGCGAGAGGGGCTATTCAGTAAATTCAATTTTAATAATAAAAGGATAGACTGGGAGATAATAAACAGGGAACTTAAAAACATTCCATGGGAAACTGTTTTAAGTAATAAAAGTCCTACAGAAGGAATAGAAAAACTGACTTCGGAAGCGTATCAAGTCTGTCTGAAACATGTTCCTTTGAGGAAAGCCAGAAAGAGATCCAACGTAGAAAGAGAACGCAGAAGACACTATAAACGCAGGAAAAGAATAACGGAACTGCTTATGCAGACACGAATTTCCCGTCAAAGAAGGAATAATTTAAATAGGGAGATTGAAGAAATCGAGCGGAAATTGAAACACTCATATGAAACTGAAGAAAGGCAGTTAGAACAGAAAGCAATTCAGGAAATAAAGAAAAATCCAAAATACTTCTTCACATATGCGAAATCAAAAGCTACTGCCAGTATTGGACCTATTCGTACAAGTGAAGGTTCATACACGGAGGATGACAAAGAAATTAGTGAAATCCTAAAAAAGCAGTATGAGGACATGTTTAGCACTCCAATAAACAACATGAAAGTAGAAGATCCAGACAATTTCTTTATGCGTGATATCCAAACCCCTGTAAATATAACTGATATCAACACGAGCGCACTAAATTTTGAAAGAGAAATTGAAAACATGCCCATGCACTCGGCCCCAGGTCCAGACTCATGGAATTCAATATTTATAAAGAAATGCAAAGTGCCGGTAGCACAGGCACTCAGTATAGTGTGGAGGAAGAGCTTGGACACGGGAGAGATACCAGATGCACTTAAAGTAGCAGACATAGCCCCTCTACACAAGGGAGGGAGCAAAGCATTGGCAAAGAATTATAGACCAGTTGCACTAACATCGCACATAATAAAAGTATTTGAGAGAGTGATTAGGAGTCAGGTCACCAATTTCATGGAGACCAATGACCTTCACAACCCAGGCCAACATGGATTTCGAGCGGGAAGATCGTGCCTCTCACAGCTACTTGAGCACTACGATAAAGTCACTGAGGCATTAGAAGAAAAACAGAATGCTGATGTGATATACACGGACTTCGCAAAGGCTTTCGATAAATGTGACCATGGCGTGATAGCACACAAAATGAAGTCAATGGGAATAACCGGTAAAGTAGGACGCTGGATACTCAGTTTTCTGTCAAACAGGACTCAGCGAGTAACGGTCAACCATATAAAATCTAGTCCAAGTGCAGTTAAAAGCTCTGTACCTCAGGGTACAGTCCTTGCACCGCTGCTTTTCCTTATTCTCATATCAGATATAGACAAAAATACAAGTCACAGCTTCGTATCATCCTTTGCAGATGACACAAAAATCAGTATGAAAATTACCTCGGCTGAAGACATTGAAAAACTTCAAGCTGATATTAATAAAGTTTTCGACTGGGCATCAGAAAATAACATGATGTTTAACAGTGATAAATTCCAGGTACTCAGGTACGGTAAAAATGAGGACCTTAAACATAATACAGAGTACAAAACACAATCAAATGTGCCCATAGTAGGAAAACAGCATGTAAAGGATTTGGGAATAATGATGTCTGACGACCTAACGTTTAGGGAGCATAACCAAGCAAATATTGCGACAGCCAGAAAAATGATAGGATGGATTACGAGAACTTTCAAATCCAGGGATCACATCACAATGCTTGTACTCTTCAAGTCACTTGTGCTGTCCCGTCTTGAGTACTGTTCAGTACTCACTTCCCCCTTCAGAGCAGGAGAGATTGCTGAAATAGAGGGAATACAGAGAACATATACAGCACGTATAGACGCGATAAAGCACCTAAATTATTGGGATCGTCTCAAAGCTCTCCAAATGTACTCACTAGAAAGAAGACGAGAGAGATATCAAATAATATACACCTGGAAGATACTGGAGGGCCAGGTCCCAAATCTACACAGTAAAATAACAACGTACTGGAGTGAACGATATGGAAGAAAATGCAGAATAGAACCAGTGAAGAGCAGGGGTGCCATAGGCACAATCAGAGAGCACTGTATAAACATCAGAGGTCCACGGTTGTTCAACGTCCTCCCAGCAAGCATAAGAAATATTGCCGGAACAACCGTGGACATCTTCAAGAGGAAACTAGATTTATTCCTCCAAGGAGTTCCGGACCAGCCGGGCTGTGGTGGGTATGTGGGCCTGCGGGCCGCTCCAAGCAACAGCCTAGTGGACCAAACTCTCACAAGTCAAGCCTGGCCTCGGGCCGGGCTTGGGGAGTAGAAGAACTCCCAGAACCCCATCAACCAGGTATCAACCAGGTAAATGACACATAAATATAAATGTCCTCGTCACAGTAATCTCTTCATCAAACCAAGGTGCAATCACACACCATACATATATCTCGTAAGAACTCTATAGCATCTCCCTTCACAACTGTGTCTTACTAGAAACATAGACATTGGTGAGCCCTGCTCACGACATAGAAGATACTCTGGCTAATAGCTAACTAAAGTGGAATGGGAGGGGAAAACTGAATTACCTACTTTCACCATCAACGATGTGGACTCGTCCTCTGTTGAGGGTTGAATTGAAGCTCCTGGTCCCGGCTCACGACTTGCTGTAGGGAACACCCCCACACACACACTGATGTTCTTCCCAGGAACTCAACCAACACCCAAAAACGCGTCATCTCCGTACTGCTTTTCTCTGCAGGCTCCGTGCCCCCTCCACAACCTCTTGAAGAATTGGAGTCGGTCTCCTGGCCGTCGCCTCCTCCTCACAGCTACGCCTGCAGTCCTTACTCCCGGCTGCAGTCGTTTGTATTCCCAGCTAGTTTCTTCTTCTCCTTCCTCACGGTGGACTGGCCCAGCCGCTACGTCATCACCCAACTGGTGTAACTGTACAGTCGTCCCTGACGTCACTGCATAGGCTTCACTCTTGCTAAGCACCTGTCACTGGAGCACTTGTTGCTCGTTTCCTGTCAATTCCTTCTTCTGTCCACCTCACTGAGTTCAGGAAGACCTCACACGATGCTTGCAGACCACTGGTGATACGTATATCCGCTGGAGAGGGGCGAAAACTGTCAGACTGACAGGACCCCCTATCGCACGTTCGCCCTTGACGACGTGTCATATCTAACTCCATGGCGCCACAGGGCGCACCGCCTGGAACCCCTTCCACTCGTGACGTCATACTTGCCAGGGGCATTTCTCATTGGCTCCCTGTACCACGTCACGTACCACAGATTCTTGACCAATCTGGTGCCACTGACATCATAACGTCTTGGCGGGAAAACGTAAGGGCCGGCGCCATCTTGGCGTCCAAAAGGGCCTAAGCTACTGGCCAAAACACTCTACTTTAGCTAATTTCTCGCCAACGCGTGAACACCTCACACTCCCACATATGTCAAATTGTTCCCTGGAACGCAAAGAACGTTCGAGTAAGGTAGATATGACTCATACAGCTGGTGTGGGAGAAATATAAGGGGAGAACACCGTCACAATATATATATATATATATATATATATATATATATATATATATATATATATATATATATATATATATATATATATATATATATAATTTCATTGTATATATTTACTATTGTATGCTATAATTACCTTTACAGGGTTATTCATGCCCGTGCCATCTCTTGGGTGACTTAATCGATTGTACCTCACCTCACTTTACCTTTCTCTCCTGCCTATTTATGTCCAGCACTCGATCTGTAAAATCACTCCTTCTGAAGATGTATTAATATACGAAAGTACTTAAGGAAATTCCTGTTTCATTTTTCCTCCGTGGTCTGACATTGTCACATTTTAAAATCACGTGTTTAATTTCGTGATATACGCACACATATATATATATATATATATATATATATATATATATATATATATATATATATATATATATATATATATATATATATATATATATATATATATATATATATATATTCCCACAGTCTAACAGAAGCAAAGACAGTCAAAGACATAGAGGAATAGATTATGAATAATATTTCATAGTTTCCCATTATTATCACTTAAAGTAGCAATTTTTCAAAGTTAGTATTTTCTAGTAAAACTGTAAATACAGTATTGTCATTGGTGGATACTGCTTCAGATGGGACTCATAGCTGGGATGGACTCACCGAAAAGAGGGACTCACCACCAGGAGGTACTCACCACCAAGAGGTACTCACCACCAGGAAAGTGCTGGAACCAAGGGTGTACCAGCCACACATATCGAACATCTGTAGCGGCTTCATAAGTCTTATCAGCTGTACACCTGTTGGTAAGTAAATACACGTGCTTTGGTATGATGTCCATGCTTTAATTTCTTATGAATACAGGATAGGTTCTTTAACTATAAATTCCTGTCAGCATCCTTGAGGACAAAATTTCCTATAGTTGCTAAGATTGGGTTAGACCTCGCCTCACTTTATGATATCTGGTCTGAATACTTTCACTTATGCTCATTTGCATTCGCTTCCCTGCCTCTGAAGTGGCTAAAGAGAGTTTCAGTGAAACACCACCTTAAGTGTCACCTGACAGGCCCAATTCAATTTGAAAATGAACTTTGGTAAGTTATTTTTTCATCTTTCTTCTTAAGTGATGCAAAACAAGGGCACAAAAGAAACGATTCGTATTAGAATTGCGCATCTAATATTTATATGAATGATTCCAGTACGAATCTTTCAGTATGACGGTGGGGTGGGTGGGGCATTCCAGCGTGCTAGTCGACTAATAATTGCTGCAGGAGATATATCGCGTCAATCAACACTTGGATAAATAAGGTGACCAATTTAATAAATCCTTGACTTAGGCTTACAGTTTACATTTTTTCCACAGGAACAAATGGATATTAAATAAATGTTTACATTTCAAACCACCACAGGGATGTTTAATTCATTGAACAGTATTTCAGTAAATGAACACCATCGAATATCTGGTCAAACGTTTCAATTAAAGGTCCTGAGGATAATGTTGTTTACAAACTTTTATGTTTCATTGCTCTGTAAATTCTAGCGAATGCTAGTTCTGCAGTTACCTTATCCAAGTTAAGGTAATTATGAGGAGAAAAGCTAAGCCATAACCGACTATGTAACACTTGGAAGGGATACGAGGACAAGGAGCTGGGACAAAAGGACAAGAAGCTGGGATATGAGGACAAGAAGCTTTGATATGAGTATAGAATGAAGGAACAGTGCCTATCCAATTCCACCACCGGTTATTGAACATGGTATGTATCCTAAAAGATAAAAGCCTTCGCTGTACCAAATAGTCTATGTGGATGGGATGGGATAAATTGTACCACATAGTTTATGTAGATACCTTATCCTAAACAGTACTGAGAACGGTTGCTGTTAACAGGCTTGAGATAATATCAACTACACAATTCATTCATAAATATTTCCCATAACAGTATTTACTGTTATGCATAACGTAATAAAGAACATTAGATTTTTTAATAATAAAATTCAAAATGTTATTTTCTCCTTTTACAAATACCACCAGGAGATTTCTCCTGTGTTCTCCTCACGAACAAAGATCACATTCACTCCAAACATCCACCACTTTCGGGCTATTAATGCCCGTGCCATCTCTTGGGTGGCTTAATCTTCATCAATCAATTAATCTGTGCCTCAACTCACCCACGTCTTCATCTCGTGATCCCGGATCTGGCATCTCAGGTCCCTCAGTATCCGCACAGCCGTGTTTACCTATGAGATAATCATACCTAATGATCAATAAGTAACTATCAAATAAGGCGCCATGCCGTGAAGACTGTCACTCATCAAGAATGTTGACGACGACCTCATCAATACAGTCTGTTTATTTAAGGATCGACTCAAAGATAAATTGAAATTAACAACAAGGGTTACAACACATTCTGATATTCAACATGGTTGGCGCATATTACTAACAACATTGGTTGCAACATACTAATAGCAGTAGGGATTGCAACAAGGCTGCGCACACATCAATACAACAGTTTACCTCATCAACAAAATTCTGGCCCAAACGATTGAGCTGCCAACGAAGACCATGAGGGACGAAGTGAGGAAGATAGTGCCTCCTTTCATTAATATAGCCTCTCATTAATGCATACGACAAGGCTGTAGCCATGATGGGAGCGCCCAGCAGGAACACACTGAACGCGTGAAGAAGAACGCTGTCAGCTTCTCATGAGCATGTTGATCTGTTGTAAGAGGAAGGAAATTAATGAAGATTTAGAGACTTTTTGGAAAAGCCCAACCACTTTGACGGTCGGGGATCGACCTGCAAGAATGAGTCCGTCGCTCTACCGACCAGTCCATGTGGTTGGTGCATATAGGAACATGTAGTGGCACCACCCATGATTTTCCTAGTATATGTAGACAGCCTAATAATAAACTCCGATCATTGTGATTTGCACAAA
>WNGS01036250.1:0-15374 GCA_020271785.1 Procambarus virginalis | reverse complement strand
TGCCCATCCAAACGGAATTGCTGCGGGGGGGTGGCTGACCCCCCTCCCAACTTTCGGACGCCGACTGGGCAATGCTGAGGACGCTCATTGCCCAGGCACGGGGCCCCCCCTCCGAATCGAGACGGCAGCAGACTACGAACCCCGGCGGAGCGGACAACACGGACGCCCTCTCGGACCGGCCTACATGCACCGCTTCCCCCCCTGCGCGCCGACCACGGTCAAGGGCAAGGAGCCGCACGTCAAGGCGGCGACACAGCTCTTCCAGCACGTCCTCCAACGGTGAGTACCGCCGAGAGAGCTTGTTCCCCACTACCCCTAGTCCTTGGGGGGCACAGCCCTGGGGGACGCGAGGCAACACCGTCACCATGCTAGGCGAGCACGTCCCACTGGCCCTAAGAGAGAAAGTCTGGGCAAACAAGTACATCGACTTGCGCGAGCTGCTGGCTTACGAACGCGATGCCAGGCCTTCGGAGACACGCCATGCCACTCTCGCGGAGACCCAGTTATCCACGAAGAACTTGCCGCCTCTGACGCCGGAGCAGTGGGGGCACGGTTTCGACATCTTCGCTTCAATCTACCTGGAGCGACATCCCGCCGAGGGCCGGGCGCTTTTCACTTACGTCCGCTACGTGAAGTCCATGAAGCGCAACCTCCGCGGCGACTGGATGTGGTATGACGAGGCATTCAGGTGGGACAAGGAGAGGTCGGGCTCCCCTTGGACCGCGCTAAGGCTCGACCTGGAGATTCGGTCGGTACAACGTGCAGCGCAGGAGCGAATACAGGTGGCGCCACGCGACGCTGCCTACCCAGCAGAACGTTCACTCTCTACTGCCTGGGCCTACGGACTACCGCCGGGATACTGCTACGCCTTCCACGCAACCGGAGCAGGCTGCTCCGTCCCCTCATGCACTTTCAAGCACTACTGCCCGCGTTGCCACAAGCGACATCCTGCCTACTGCCCGTGCCCCCAGGCCAAGCCTCGAGTCGCCGCCGCCAAGGAGAATCGTCCCCATCGCCCCACTCAGGACAGGAGCAGGAAGAAAGACACATGTCACAACGCCAGTGGACGCAGACGCACTTGATGCGTTCCTAGTGGGTTACCCCCTCCGGGACTATGTCGTCGGAGGCTTCCGGGGGGTTTCCTATTAGGTTACGAAGGGGTAAGGACACCACTCTCCTCTCGTAACCCCCCAGCAACTACAGCCCTGCCACATATAGTGGGGCCTATGCTCGACAAGGAACTGAGCCTGGGGCGCATAGCGGGCCCCTTCGAGGTCCCCCCATTTGAGAACTTCAAGTGTTCTCCTATAGCCCTGAGAGAGAAGTCTACGCCGGGAAAATACAGGCTCCTGCACAACCTCAGCTACCCCTATACCTCCGAGAGCGTGAACGCCAACATCCCGCGGGAAAAGACAACTGTGACCTACCAGTCCATCAACGACGCGGTGGCCTTGGTGGTCAGACGCTCGCCGGGGGCGCATCTGGCAAAATGCGACATAGCAGAGGCGTTCAGGATCGTCCCGGTCAACCCCAGCGACTACCACCTACTCGGCTTCGCCTACGGAGGGCGGTACTACCATGAAAAAATGCTCAGCATGGGGGCGGCACCTTCCTGCAGGATCTTCGAGACGTTCTCCGACGCCCTGCAATGGATCCTTGCGGAGAAGTTCGGCGTGCGGGATGTCGTAAAGGTGCTAGACGACTTCCTCTTCGTGAGTTCTACCTACGAGGAGTGCTTGCGGAGCCTGCGGGTGTTCATTGCCCTCTGTGAGCGCCTAGGCGTACCCCTGGCTCCCCACAAGACTGCAGACCCCCACCACTGCCTCACTTTCCTTGGACTTGAAATCGACGCACGACGTATGGAGACAAGGCTGCCGGACGACAAGAGGACGAAGTACACGACCGCAGTGGAAGACGCTCTTCGGGCCGAGAGCCTTCCCCTGCGGGACCTGCAAGGGATTATCGGCAAACTGCAATTCGCCACATCAGTCATATCGGGGGGACGGGCTTTCCTCCGACGTCTTCACCCGCTCACCCGTGGTGTACAACGTCCCTCACGCTGGACGTGGAGGCGAAGCTCGACTTGCGTGCCTGGCACACATTTCTCGGCGCGTTCAATGGAGTTACGGTTTTTCCACCAGACGGTGGATGGGGGAACGCCACGGCCCTCACGATGTGCGCGGATGCCTCATCCATGGGTTATGGACTCACACTCGGAGCGGCCTGGCTCAGGGGTACCTGGCCCATGGACTGGAGCCGGCTGAACATCGCGCTCCTAGAACTTTACCCTTTCTACATGAGGATATCCATCTTTGCACCTGTGTTAGCAAACAAGAGGCTTGTGTGTAGGTCCGACAACGCCGCTGTGGTAAATGTGCTTCAATCCCTGTCTGCCAGGTGCCCCCTCCTCATGCAACTGGTCCGGCCACTGGCAATCCTCCTTCTCACACATAATATTACGCTTCTTCCTTCACACCTCCCGGGCAAGTTAAACGGGGTTTGTGACGCTCTCTCCCGGTTGCAGGTACTGCCGCCATCGTTCCTGCGAGACGCAGGACTCGCCGAGAAGCCAACCGCAATCCCGCAGCACCTCCTGCCCTGCAACTTCACCCTGAAACTGTAAGGACGCTGCTCGACTCCCTACAGCCTGCGACACGACGAACGTATCAACATAAGTGGGCGGAGTACGTGGAGTATGTATCGAACGGCAGGAGACGGGGTTGCCCCTTCGAGGCTACGTCCACGACACTGGCGAACTTCCTGCAGTCGCTGCTGTCTCGAGGTTTGGCATACCGCTCTCTTAGTGCTTACCTTGCGGCTATCGCCTTCATGTTCAAGCTGCATGGTAGGGAGGACCCCACACGTCAGTTCCTAGTCACACAACTACTTAAGGGAGCACGCAACAAGGCCCAACGGGCCCCCGCACGACGATTGCCCGTGACCAGGCGACTACTCCAGCGACTACTGGGGGCCCTGCGAGGTGTCTGCCGCTCGACGTACGAGAAGACCTGCTACCGAGCGCTCTTCTCCCTCGCCTTCTATGCTTGCCTCCGGCCAGGGGAGGCGACCTATGCGGGGAAGGGACAACACACACTACGCTTGGACCAGCTAACTTTATCGCGGACGGGGATAGTCATCGCGTTTGCCTCCTACAAGCACAGCGCAGGGCGTACCCCCAAGTTAACCCTGAGTGCAGTCCCCTACAGTAAGTACTGCCCGGTCCGTGCTATGACGAACTTCTTAAAACGACGGGGCTTGGAACCAGGACCTATCTTCCTGGGCGAATCGGGCTCCCCCGTCACCAGACAGGATTTCACATGGGTGCTACGTGCCGCCGTTCGAGCCCTAGGACTGCCTCCAAACGATTATGCACCACACTCCTTCCGAATCGGCAGGGCCACGCAGATGTCCATGGATGGCCTGGCACCGGCAGCAATCAGAGCAGTCGGCAGGTGGAAAAGCGATGCGTTCCACTCCTATGTCAGGCAAGACGTCATTCCATTACCTAGATAGGTTCTTCTGCGGCCAGCGGGCACCTCGCCCTTCAGGGGGGTGGGGGACCGGCTTCGCTGGCCTGCGGAGTGGGGGTGCTGCGCCGGATCCCCAAGTCTAGGGCTGCCCGCAGCTACTTACCATATGTCAAGTGCTCACTACTGGTGCAAGTTGGGGGTTGCAGACTTTACATGTACTAGGCACTAGCATGTCATTACCCCTGGAAAATCTTAAATATTTTTCATGCCCTCTGCGTATGCACAATATATTTTATCCATACTGTACTGGCTGTGCCAATCATTTATCTCTGGCATTGTTTAATTATAGCATTACGCTATTTTACCATGGAAATCTTCATTTATTCTTATGCCCTCTGCGTATGCAGAATATATTTTATCATACTGTACTGGCTGTGCCACTCATTATCTCTGGTATTGTTTTAATTATAGCATTACGCTGTTTGCGAGTACTGCAACATTGCTTCGGCTAGCCGACTCTAGGCACGATTAACGTCCTATGACTTATTCCCTTAGTTGCATCTTTGCAGTACTGGCATGCTACTCAGTCATGTTACGATTTCTTTTATTGTGGTACAGCAGTCGCTCTGTAAACATTAATTAATAAATTAAGGTCCCCCCGCTCCTGTTTGTTTTTCTCTCCGCCCAGAAATGGCCCCTGCATAATTTAAATTAAGCGGGGGAATTCTGGGAGCGAGAATAAACATATACGCAGCGCTCAGGAGAGCTGCGCGCGCCGGGGGGGGGGGGCGCACATTTAAGCAAACGCACGAGCAGTTTCTCCCTCTTTCCACTCGGCTCCGCTACGCTTCACACGAAACACCCGCCCTCCTCCCTTGACTGCAGAACTTCTTATGCTCTCCGAGCCCCACATGTTTCGCCTATGCTTCTCTTTAATTTAGTAATTTGGGGGGGTGCTGCGCCGGATCCCCAAGTCTAGGGCTGCCCGCAGCTACTTACCATATGTCAAGTGCTCACTACTGGTGCAAGTTGGGGGTTGCAGACTTTACATGTACTAGGCACTAGCATGTCATTACCCCTGGAAAATCTTAAATATTTTTCATGCCCTCTGCGTATGCACAATATATTTTATCCATACTGTACTGGCTGTGCCAATCATTTATCTCTGGCATTGTTTAATTATAGCATTACGCTATTTTACCATGGAAATCTTCATTTATTCTTATGCCCTCTGCGTATGCAGAATATATTTTATCATACTGTACTGGCTGTACCACTCATTATCTCTGGTATTGTTTTAATTATAGCAGTACGCTGTTTGCGAGTACTGCAACATTGCTTCGGCTAGCCGACTCTAGGCACGATTAACGTCCTATGACTTATTCCCTTAGTTGCATCTTTGCAGTACTGGCATGCTACTAAGTCATGTTACGATTTCTTTTATTGTGGTACAGCAGTCGCTCTGTAAACATTAATTAATAAATTAAGGTCCCCCCGCTCCTGTTTGTTTTTCTCTCCGCCCAGAAATATAAATAATAAGTTTTAGTCTTAGTGTTTTTCCTGCCCGAAACGCTTTGCATAATAGTGGCTTTAGGCATTGTATGTACTAGCTCAATCTATAAATCCATCAACTTTTGTATTTCACCTTGTATGTATGTACTTTACCTGAATAAATATTTGTATTTGTATTTGTATTTCCCTGTAACCTAACCTAGTTAGTTTAGTTCATTTATTATGCACCCCATACCCATCTTGTGGGCAGTAGTGGAAAGGGTTATAGAGGCACATAATGGGCTCAGGGACTGAACCTCACAATTCATTTAGATAAGCAAGTTACAATCTTGAAGAGCTAGTTACAAAATTCAATATAAGTCTTCACATCAACAATGGGTTCGAGATCGACCTCAAATACAGGTTCTAAATTAAGCAACTGACATATGTGGAGAGCTAGTGTCACAATTTATATGTTTGTCCTGCACACCGCTCCCCATCCAGTGGGCAGCGGTGGATAGGCTACAATCACTTAGTTACTACCTACAGTTAGCAAACTGGGGATATTTGGCTAAAATTTCTGGTAGCAGATCATTTTGAATGAAATATTTACACATCGCTGGATCATTGGTTATAGAATTGTCTCTAAATTCACGTATCTTTTCGCACTCCATCACATAGTGACGGAGGGTGTGCGAATAATTTTGTTGACACAGTTAACATTTGGTCAGGTCTACATCGACAGATAATGAGAATTCCCAGAGATACTTGTAACCTTGTCTAAGCCGAGCAGTAGTAACATCTAGAAGTCTGCTGATTTTATTGGATGATCAATATATGTGTGGCTCCTCTTGCATGATAGTATGATGATAGATGGAATTCCTGGTGTCAATTTCACTTTGCCTCAGATCTACAAGATCTTGTTGAAGTTCTCGGTGTACTGCCTCTCTCAGATTGCTTATTGACAATCCAAGGTTACACTCAACGGCTCCTTTAAAGGCAGATTCTTTGGCTAATTTATCAGCTCTATCATGCATTCGGAGGCCAACATGAGATGGAGACCACATGAGATGGAGATGGAGAAGAAGAAAACGCGCACAGAGTGGGGGACTTATTTTATTTTTTATAATAAAAATAATTAATTATTAATACAAATAATTAATTAATAATAATAATCATAATAATTGATTAATTTTAGTTGATAATCCTTAAATGAAGAAGCATAATAGCTAATTATAATGAATAAAATAGATAATTAAAGTGGATAATTAATTATGGTGACTAATAATGATTAGTGAATAACCATAAATTATCATACAGAAATATTATTAATGGATAGCTGTTATAATGATAATGTATTAATTCAATTACAGTTAATAATTACATCTCTAATTAGTAATTGAAAGCTGCATTATTTTAATTTACACTAATTACAATTAATTAGTGTAAAACCCAACCAGAACACAAAGGGCACACGCACAAGGGGACACAGGTGGAAACTGAGTGCCCAAATGAGCCACAGAGATATTAGAAAGAACTTTTTAGTGTCAGAGTGGTTGCCAAATGGAATGCATTAGGAAGTGATGTGGTGGAGGCTGACTCCATACACAGCTTCAAGTGTAGATATGATAGAGCCCAATAGGCTCAGGAATCTGTACACCAGTTGATTGACAGTTGAGAGGCGGGACCAAAGAGCCAAAGCTCAACCCCCGCAAGCACAATTAGGTGAGTACAATTAGGTGAGTACATGAAATGGACTCTGTTACCATCCTTAATAATTTTGTTGTATTTGTGTCTAGCTTCGGACACGAGCATGTTACAGTTATGTCTTAAAGAGTTGAGAGCATTTAAGGATGATAAGGAGTCACTTACAATTAATGTATCAAGTTTGGAGACTTGTACACATTTCAGTGCAAGGAGCAAGGCAAATAGTTCGGTCTGAAGGGTAGAGGCCCAGTTGTTTATACGGACTCCCCACCTACCTTACCCTTATAATATCAACCCATGTCTGTTATTTATAAACAATGCTGTTTGTCGACCAAATTGTATTTTTGCTGTTTTTCTGCCATGTTCCCCCCTTTTTTATTTTTATGTTTTCTCAACACTTTTTTTACTTTAATCTCAAATAGTATTAAGTTTTAGTCTTTATGTATATAGTGTTTTTTCTGCAGTTAGAAGAAAACGCGCACAGAGTGGGGGACTTATTTTATTTTTATAATAATAATAATTAATTATTAATACAAATAATTAATTAATAATAATAATCATCATAATAATTGATTAATTTTAGTTGATAATCCTTAAATGAAGAAGCATAATAGCTAATTATAATGAATAAAATAGATAATTAAAGTGGATAATTAATTATGGTGACTAATAATGATTAGTGAATAACCATAAATTATCATACAGAAATATTATTAATGGATAGCTGTTATAATGATAATGTATTAATTCAATTACAGTTAATAATTACATCTCTAATTAGTAATTGAAAGCTGCATTATTTTAATTTACACTAATTACAATTAATTACAACACACCTATCAGGATGAACCCAACCAGCCAAGCTAGCAACAAGAATAACGCGGCTGTCTCCCCCCCTAGCGGCGTCAGGGGGGGGGGGGTTACCGACCCTCCCGGCGTCAACAATAACAAACATTCCCAGCTGAGTGGAGCGTTGTCACCGACTCGAGCCATGGAACAGTCAAGTAACCATATGGAGCAACTTAAACGAGCTGCCTCCCTATGTTCTGACTTTAAGCGTCTCGCTGATAGTCCATGGTTCAAATTATTTACTCAGATACATGATGACCAAAAGTCTATAATCCGAGAGCAATCGGACATGATAATGAAGCTACAGAGTAATGCTTTGGCCATGCACAAGATTAACCAAGATCTGTCTGCCAGAGTCGACCACCTCGAACAGGAATTAAGCTCTCTGCAGATCTCGGTTACTAACTCTAAATCAGCAGAAACCTCTAAGAAGCAAGAAGATTCAATTTCTTTCTTTATTATGCACCCCATACCCATCCCGTGGGCGGTGGTGTAAAGGATACAGAGGCACATAATCGGTTCAGGAACTGAACCCTCTAGTTCGTTTAGCTAAGCAAATAACAATGTTTGACGCTAGTTACAAAATTATCAATGTTGTATACACATGTACACACCCTCATACATACATGTACATATATATATACGTATACACATATACCCACATATCTAATCACCCACACAAATACACACATCAAGAATCTTTGTGTCACAAGTGACACAAAGAGGTGTCACAAGTGACACAAAGAGGTGTCACAAGTGACATTACAAGAGGCTCACAACAGTCACTATACAAGGCACTTTACATCTATAGTGAGTCACACAGTTACTAGTCTTGCTGCACACCCACCCAACTGGGCGGGAGCTTTACAGTCATGTGCATGCATTACCTACAGTAAGCAAATTTTGGATACTTCGCTAAAATTTCGGGCAGCACATCATTGTGAATGAAGTACTTACACATTTCTTGGACACTATTGATGGTGTTATCTCTAAATTCCGCAATTTTTTCACATTCCATTATATAATGACGCAAAGTATGCGAATAGTTCTGCTGACAGAGTTTACATTTAGTCAAATCTACATCAGCAGATGTTACAAACTCCCAGAGGTACTTGTAGCCGAGCCTAAGCCTAGCAGTGGTAACATCTAGAAGTCTGCTAACATTATTGGATGACCCATAGACGTGCGGTTCTTTATGCATAATAGAATGATGATAGATGGAGTAACTGGTGTGAATTTCACTTTGCCTCAAGCCTCCGAAATTTAGTTGATGTTCCTGGGATATTACTGCCCTCAGGCTGCTCAAAGGCAGTCCAAGTTGGTAATCAATTCCCTCTTTACGAGCAAAAGTCTTGGCTAGCTCATCAGTTCTATCATGCATTCGGAGACCAATATGGGAAGGAATCCACAGGAGACAAACTCTGACTCCATCATTGATTATTTCACTATATCTGTGTCTAGCTTCAGAGATAAGCACGTCACAGTTATGCCTTGGGGAGCTGAGGGCAGTCAAGGATGACAAGGAGTCACTTACAATTAGCGTGTCAACTTTGGATTCATATACGCGCTCTAGTGCAAGGATTATGGCAACCAATTCTGTTTGAAGAGTGGAGGCCCAGTTGCTTAGTCTCGCTCCACACTCATGGGAGAAGGAACCATCTCTCCCTGTCACAACAACTGCACTTCCAGCTGCACCATAGGACTGATGCAAGAATCCATCAGTGTAAATAATCTGGGAAAGGGAGCGCTCTCTGACTAAAGCATCAATTTGGCTTAAGGCATTGTACTTTGCTTCTTGTCGAAGCAAGGCCTGTTCTTTAATCAGCTTCTTGGGTGGGAAAGGGGGAACAGTAATTTGGAAAGGAGTGATCTCCCATGGGGCAGGAAAGTGTTGTGCGCAATCTCTGCAGCATTTTTCCCTTTGATCTTATTGATATCCTTCCATGCTCGACTTAGTGGCGTGTGAGAATTGAGACCACTGACAAAAGTTTCCCAGTCTGTCTGCCTCAGCTCTACCATACGTTCCCTGGCCTCAGCCAGAGCCGTTTGAAAGAGCTTAAGCATTTCAGCAGTGCGGGTCCTTCTATAAGCTAGTCCAATTCTTCTGGCAGTGCGTTTTAGTGCATGCAATTTAGAATCATTATAATAAGCATAAGTGCTATGACCAGTGTAATTTGGGTTACGTGGCCTAGACGATGGATCAAGTGATTCTATAAACTGCTCGATAGTACCTGTGAGCTCATTGTTAAAATCTTCAACTGATGAAGGCTCAGATGAACTGTACCATTCTGACACATGAGCAACAAAATTGTCTCGTTGATCGATGGGCACAGCCAGCCTCTTCCGCTTGAACACTCCGCCGGGGAGGATAGCGCTGCCAATGCTTACAGTGGCTAATATGGCCAGATGATCAGACGCCATACCCAGCAAACACAGAACGTTTGTGAACGTTTTTAAATGGTGCCACAAAGGTAATACTCTAACATTTGACATAAATACGTATATCTGACGTTCTTAAAACCACTAGATATAACTAAAAACATGTATTCTTGAGATACGTTTTTTTAAGATTTATGTAAAAATTTAAAAATAATAGTGAATGCTATGGAATTATAATGTTTTCTTGCTTTATATATAAAAATAAAAAAATTTCAGTCAACATTTCATTTTTTTTGTTTACTTTATGTAAACCTATCCAATTTACGTTCTTATAACATAAATATAACATTTATATGTCGTCAATATAACGTTATTTATACGACATCGTTACGTTATTATAATGTTATATTAACGTATAATTCCTGTATAAAAACAAATATATATTGAGCTTTATATTTTAAACCTTGTAAAATTGTCGTAAAATTTGGAATAAGACAGTAAGCATGCTTTATTTATGAAAATATAGAAGCAAATCAAGAAAAATCATAAACCACATGTCACCCCTATATATAATTCTTTAGTTGTCTTTCCAAAGAATGTAATTTAAGCTTTGACAATCTTTTTCAAATGACAGGTTTCTAATTTGGGGTATTAACTTTGTTATTCTTTACTGGAAGCATTCTAGTAAATTTTGAACCTTAAATTTTGAAATTAAAATAAATTGAACCCCATGCACAGATACCATAATAAGATAGGGATAGATTAGTGCATAATATAGAGATATGAGACCAGAGTTAGGTACATAATATCTGATTTTGGAGAGTATACCAACTCTTTTAGCGATTTTCTTAGTTATGTGTTGTATGTGGGTACTGAAGTTTAGTCTCTTGTCTAGGAATAGGCCAAAAAACTTTCCATCTTTTTTATTGCTAATGTTTACATTATCTATCTGAAGCTTAATTGCATTTGTAGATTTGCTTCCAAATAAGATGTATAGTAGGTCTTTGCTATGTTAATTGTTAGCTTGTTGGTTGACATCCATATGTGGACTTTTTTTAGTTCATTATTAACAACATTATTTAGTGTATGTGGGTTGGGGTTAGAGTAGATGAGGGTAGTATCATCAGCAAACAAAATAGGTTTCAGAATGTTAGAGACATTAGGCAGATCATTGATGTATATAAGAAATAGGAGAGGTCCCAAGATGCTGCCCTGTGGCACTCCAACGGTTATTGGTAGAGTGGGAGAGGTTATATTATTGATGGCTACACATTGGTGTCTATCACTAAGATAGGATTGGATATAGTCCAGTGCATGGCCTCGGATTCCATAATGATGGAGTTTAAGTAAGAGGTAATTGTGATTAACAGTATCAAAGGCCTTTCTCAGGTCAATGAAGAGTCCAATCAGAAACTCATTTTTGTCAAGGGCAGAGTAAATTATATCAAGGAGACTAATAATTGCATCGTTGGTACTCTTTTAGGAGCGGAAGCCAAACTGACAGGGGCTAAGAATGTCGAATTTTACGAGATAAGAGTAGAGCTGTTTGTAGATAATTTTTTCAAATATTTTTGATAGTATGGGTAGGTTTGATATTGGTCTATAATTGTTTATGTTTGCCGGATTACCTCCTTTATGAACTGGCGTTACTCTTGCTTTTTTAAGGATATCAGAGAAGGAATGACACTCAAGGGATTTGTTGAACAGCAGAGCTATAGGTGGCGCAATGGCATGGGAGGCGCTCTTGTATACAATGGACTGAGCTTTGCATACAATGGAGCTTTGGTTTTTAGTGAGTGTATGATGGACACAACATCTGTCAGGCTGACTGGTGAAAGAAGAAGAGAGTTTGGATAGCTGCCTGAGAGATATATGTGTTCATAATGTGTCTGAGTCTGTGGGATTTTACTCGCAAGGTCACCACCAACCGATGAAAAGAAGCTATTAAATTCATTTGCCATTTCTAAGTCAGTTGACGGTGTAAAGCCATCCTTAGAGAGTGTTATCTGGTTGTGGGAGTGTTGTTTAGTTCCTAGGATATTAGAGATGGTATTCCATGTGATTTTCATGTTGCCTTTTGCTTCTAACTCTATCGCCATTACCTATCCTCTAAACCTTACATTTGTCAGAATTAAACGGCCTCCGCCAATCATTTGACCATATATCAGTACCCAATTTAGATCGTTCGATCGATCAATTTAGACCTCCTTGTATCATATATCATCATACATGATGATATAATGATACACACTATTGGGTATGCTGATGATATAATGATACACACTACTTGTTATGCTAACATGCAGAACACTCTTAACTCTGTATTAGTCTCATGTCAGGACTTCGGTTCAGTCATATCTCAGCAGAGGAAACAAAGATACTAAACGGGTGTCCACCCAGGCAGGGAGGAGCTGTTCACAAGATGCAACTGTATGATATGGCTCCCAGCTTGACTATGTTAACAGATTCAAATACCTTGGCCTTGTATTGTCCTGTTGTATTTCTGACTCTGTCGTCAGTATAAAGAGAGGCTCCATAAGCCCTCTTGGAGATGTTGCAGGTTATCACTCAGGCTATGGTGCCAATGTCACAATTGTCAAAATGATGTACCTTGCATACATCAAATCTTTAGTGGATTATGCTGCACCTCTGCTTGCCTTGATGACTGAAAGAAAGCTTAAAGGGCTTGAAAACTTGCAGAACGAAGCCTTGAAGATAATCCTTGGATGCCCCTAGTACCACAAAGATACTTAACATGAGGAAGGAACTTAATATTAACTTAATGAATATGAGTGCATATATTGTACTGCATTACTCCTTGTAATGATCCTCATATTACTGAGGATCATTACTCCTTGTAATAATCCTCATATTGTGCTTCAATAATCCAATGTATAACCCTGAGATGTTTTCCTAATTGTATTTAGGATTCCTTGTTCATTATTGTATTGTGTATTGTTATTATTGTGTATTGTTCTGATCTGCTTTTGTGTCGAAAATTCTTGCATCGTACCTGTAAATTTTTTTTCACAATTTTACTGTAATTATCCTGCTTAAAATCATCTGTACTTGTAAAACACTTTTAAACACTTTTTATCAATTTTACTCCTAATTATTTCTCTAAAACTTTGTTTGTTTAAGGATTTGCTCAAAGATTAGTTTATAAGGACTTGCCCGAAATGCTATATATATCTAGTGGCTTTACAAGATTGTAATTCCAACTTAAACTCTATGTTGTCTCTTAACCCCCAATGTACGTTCTTGTATATATATATATAAATAAATAAAATAAATAAATAAATAAATAACTAGGGATCGAGGCATTAATGTGGAATGACCTTCCCAACCATGTTAAAGACTGTACCTCCCTCAACCAGTTTAAGATTAAAACTAAACACTACCTGATAAACTCCCTGTAACCTACCTTACCCCTCTATTGTCAACCCATGTCTTATTTTTTTTTATTTTTTTTTCTTATTCAACGCTGTTTGTCTACATATTGTATTTGTGCTGCTTTTCAGTCATGTTCCCCCCTTTTTTTTGTACCTTTATTTGTATCTGTTCTCAAAACATTTTATTCTTTTTGTTCAATTAGCATTAAGTTTTAGATATTAATGTTTTCTTGCCCGAAACGCATTGCGTAATAGTGGCTTTAGGCATTGTATGTACTAGCTCTATCTATAAATCGATCAACTTATGTAAAATCTCTCTATGTATGTACCTTTCCTGAATAACATATTTATTTATTTTATTTATTTAATGCGCAGTACGTGCTTCCCTCACCTGTGACGTCACAGCGCCATCTGACGACACCATAAACACAGGCGGCCATTTTATGTTCCACCAAGATTAAAGTTTTTTTTTTTTTTTAAATTTTGCCCCGAGTGTCGAGTTTGCAGCGCCCCAATGTGTTCGCAATAGAATGTTCTACAAGAACATATGTATAAAATGTCACACAAGGATGCGTTAAACTGTCCGCAAATGAACAACTATACATAGATCACTAGCCGTGAGCTCCAAACAGCGACGAAATGTTTCTATTCTTTTCAGGGTTGTAAACTCCACACTTATTCTACAGCATTAAATTTGGTATCACTGAAATCGCAATAAAATTCCCTACACGTACATATGCATATAAATGTAGAATCATGATCGCGCCCATCCTCAAGAGTGTGGGAAGTGGGTGAAGTGTTACCCGTTACCGCACATCGACGAAATTAGTATTGAAAAGTTTATTCTTTTCACTGTCCTGACCTTAATTTTCAAAGTACATATTTCATTTTTGTGCCAATGTGTTCGCAATAAAATGTTCTACAAGGACATATATATAAAATGTCACACAAGGATGCGTTAGACCGGCAACAAAGAAAAAAACCTACGTCGATTAATTACACTCATCGTGTCAACAATACAATAGTCTTACCACGAAAATCCAATCCAATGCCGTTTTCTCTATGCTATGTGACTATTAGAGAAAACAAAAATTGTATGGCAAACATGTTCATAGTATCTCCAAGTCATTGCAAATAGACATGTTATCTTGAGTGAGCTTGCAAGAATGAATATTGGTGGTCGGCTTCTTTGTTGGATCAGGGGTTACTTATCCAACAGGAAGTCATCTGTATTTTTCCAGGGGCATAGGAGTGTAACAAGAGACTTTGAACTAGGTACCCCGCAGGGGGTGTCCTCAGTCCTACCTTATTTAATATCTTAATAAACACGCTGTTAACTCTATACCGAGCAAACCCAACGTCCCCATCATTAGCTATGCTGATGATATAATGATACACACCCCTGGGTATGCTAACACGCAGAACACTCTTAACTCTGTATTAGACTCATGTCAGGATCTAGGTTTAATTATCTCAGCAGAGAAAACAAGATACTAAATCGGCGCCCATCCAGGCAGGGAGGAACTGTTCGCAAGATGAAACTGTCTAGTGGCTTCCAGCTTGACTATGTAAACAGATTCAAATACCTTGCCTTGAGGTGCCACTGTATGGGCCTGTTGTATTCAGACTCTGTCGTCAGTATAAAGAGAGGCTCCGAGCTCTCAAGGCTGTTGCAGGTTATCACTCAGGCTATGGTGCCAATGTCAGAATTGTCAAAATGATATACCTTGCATACATCAGATCTTTAGTGGATTATGCTGCACCTCTGCTTGTTTTGATGCCTGAAAGAAAGCTTGGAGGGCTTGAAAAATGCAGAACGAAGCCTTGAGGATAATCCTTGGGTGCCCTCGTACCACAAAGATACTTATATGAGAAAGGAACTTAATATTCTGAGCGTTGTTGATCGTGGTACTGAAATAACTGTCAAATTGGTATAAAAATGCTTAGGCTACTCATCCTACTCCTTGCACAGAAGCCCTTCAGAATTACTTTATTGAAGATCAGCACTGTTCCAATGGATAACAAAACTGGAACTCACTCAGAATGTATCAGATTCATGATTTGTACCAGAGAAACAACAACGGCA
>WNGS01036245.1:0-10280 GCA_020271785.1 Procambarus virginalis | reverse complement strand
CCAAAGAAATTAGTGAAATCCTAAAAAAGCAGTATGAGGACATGTTTAGCACTCAATAAACAACATGAAAGTAGAAGATCCAGACAATTTCTTTATGCGGGATATCCAAACCCTGTAAATATAACTGATATCAACACGAGCGCACTAAATTTGAAAGAGAAATTGAAAACATGCCCATGCACTCGGCCCCAGGTCCAGACTCATGGAATTCAATATTATAAAGAAATGCAAAGTGCCGGTAGCACAGGCACTCAGTATAGTGTGGAGGAAGAGCTTGGACACGGGGGAGATACCAGATGCACTTAAAGTAGCAGACATAGCCCCTCTACACAAGGGAGGGAGCAAAGCATTGGCAAAGAATTATAGACCAGTTGCACTAACATCGCACATAATAAAAGTATTTGAGAGAGTGATTAGGAGTCAGGTCACCAATTTCATGGAGACCAATGACCTTCACAACCCAGGCCAACATGGATTTCGAGCGGGAAGATCGTGCCTCTCACAGCTACTTGAGCACTACGATAAGTCACTGAGGCATTAGAAGAAAAACAGAATGCTGATGTGATATACACGGACTTCGCAAAGGCTTTCGATAAATGTGACCATGGCGTGATAGCACACAAAATGAAGTCAATGGGAATAACCGGTAAAGTAGGACGCTGGATACTCAGTTTTCTGTCAAACAGGACTCAGCGAGTAACGGTCAACCATATAAAATCTAGTCCAAGTGCAGTTAAAAGCTCTGTACCTCAGGGTACAGTCCTTGCACCGCTGCTTTTCCTTATTCTCATATCAGATATAGACAAAAATACAAGTCACAGCTTCGTATCATCCTTTGCAGATGACACAAAAATCAGTATGAAAATTACCTCGGCTGAAGACATTGAAAAACTTCAAGCTGATATTAATAAAGTTTTCGACTGGGCATCAGAAAATAATATGATGTTTAACAGTGATAAATTCCAGGTACTCAGGTACGGTAAAAATGAGGACCTTAAACATAATACAGGGTACAAAACACAATCAAATGTGCCCATAGTAGGAAAACAGCATGTAAAGGATTGGGGGAATAATGATGTCTGACGACCTAACGTTTAGGGAGCATAACCAAGCAAATATTGCGACAGCCAGAAAAATGATAGGATGGATTACGAGAACTTTCAAATCCAGGGATCCCATCACAATGGTTGTACTCTTCAAGTCACTTGTGCTGTCCCGTCTTGAGTACTGTTCAGTACTCACTTCCCCTTCAGAGCAGGAGAGATTGCTGAAATAGAGGGAATACAGAGAACATATACAGCACGTATAGACGCGATAAAGCACCTAAATTATTGGGATCGTCTCAAAGCTCTCCAAATGTACTCACTAGAAAGAAGACGAGAGAGATATCAAATAATATACACCTGGAAGATACTGGAGGGCCAGGTCCCAAATCTACACAGTAAAATAACAACGTACTGGAGTGAACGATATGGAAGAAAATGCAGAATAGAACCAGTGAAGAGCAGGGGTGCCATAGGCACAATCAGAGAACACTGTATAAACATCAGAGGTCCGCGGTTGTTCAACGTCCTCCCAGCAAGCATAAGAAATATTGCCGGAACAACCGTGGACATCTTCAAGAGGAAACTAGATTTTCCTCCAAGGAGTCCGGACCAGCCGGGCTGTGGTGGGTATGTGGGCCTGCGGGCCGCTCCAAGCAACAGCCTAGTGGACCAAACTCTCACAAGTCAAGCCTGGCCTCGGGCCGGGCTTGGGGAGTAGAAGAACTCCCAGAACCCCATCAACCAGGTATCAACCAGCTCCTGGAGACCGACACAAAGGGTCGAAAACCGCGAAATCAGAAGTTGGAGTTCAAGGAAATAGGCATAATAAAATTGGTAGGAAATCATTGCCTTGATGGGCTTGGAATTGGAATGATTATACTGGTGGTCCAAGAGAAGAAGTTCCTTGTAATATAGCTCTTATTATACAGCTCAAGAGGAGATTTCCTGGTACTAAAGGAAGCAAATGCAATATGCTATATGTGATACCATCCTCACCGATGGAAAGTGGTTTTACCTTTATTCAGGGCTGTGACTAACTCAAACTCAGTAAATGGCACGTTACATTCGTCTTCTTTGTGGAGCATGAAGTCAACGAGCCTTTCTCGATCTCCGTAACCAGCATTAAATCTGAAATGTGTATCTGGGGGAAGATTATTGAAGCTAGAGGTGGTTGCCCAATCATCGACTAACTCATTTGCTTTGTGTAGAGGGGTGAAGGTGTGACACTTGGCCGATGTTATCGCCTTTAACTCTTGTAATATCCATACTTGCCTGGCAGAAGGGGGTGTGAGAGTTGAGACTTAACAAAAGTTTCCCAGTTATCTTGTCTGAGCTCTGTCATGCGCTCTTTCGCTTTGACTAGGGCTTTCTGAAAGAGCTTAAGCATTGCTGGAGTATGGGTTTTCTTACATGCAAGTCCAGTTCTTCTGGCAGTGTGTTTGATAGTATGCAGTTGGGATCATTGAAATAGGCATGGTGATTATTACTTTTCATAAGGTTCTGGCTATTGGATAGTGCAAGAACCGACCTGAAGGGAAGGTGAACATCAGAATGTTATGTACTAGATCGTCGTTAAATGTCTGGACTGTGGAGGGATCATTAGTGCTGTACCACTCTGACACATGAGCAACAAAGTCTTTATGTCAAGCAGGAGAAACACTGAGCCATTTACATTTAAACATCCACCGGACAGGATGGTATTTCCGATACATACAGACAAATCTGTTACAATAGATCATGTGTACCAGACGTGATAGACATTGAAACAAACACAGAGGTCTAGAATGCCTCCACAAATATGCGTCGATTCAAGGTACCCACAATCTAAATCTTCGTGACTATTTAGTAGCGACAGCAGTTGATTCCCATTCTTGTTAATGAAGCGAGAGACACCAATGTCCTTGTGTTAGCATTGTGGTCACCTAGAATGATTAAGGGCTCTGCATGAGCGCAGGCTGGAAGATCAGTAAAATTTAACGCTCATGTTGGAGCATATAGATTAAATCCATTGCAGATAAAGTTCCCTACATTGATCCTCATTGGTCTCCTGCTGTGACTACTACTACTGGTGTTCCTGCCACTGTTCATGAAGGGCAGCGTCTCCTGCTGTGACTGCTGCTGGAGTGCTGCCATCGTTCATGAAGGGCAGCCGCTCCGTCTCCTGTTGTGACTGCTGCTACACTTTATTCCTCTCCTTCAGAATTATAGTGTTGCTTTAATTTGAGTTTGCATTGTTGTGCTGCAGTCCTTTGGGGACGGATGTCCCGTACTGGCGTTTCGGGTGCTGGAAGTCGTTGAACGTCTTCTTTTCCTACCAGTTCTAAAGGAACTAATTTCTCTAATGTTTTGAGAGTAGTGTTGCCTCGGAATTTTACTTTCACTATTCTCAAGATGCCCTGACTGTCTGGATGAACAAAGACTCTTTGGCTTATAGGCCACTCTGAGCGTGGCCCATCGCTGTCCACCAGAACTATGTCACCAGAGTTCAAGTTAATTCTGTTGTAGGGGTTGTTTGCCCCGTAATGATAATTCCTCAGAGCAGTAAGGTATTTTCGAGTTCATACGTCATTCCACTGACTTATCTCCCCTGATAGATGTTTGAAACGTTGAACCAAATCACTCTCTCGGACATGTGAAGGATCCTCTGGTTCCTCGTCCGTAAGGGACACAAGGGTGCTGAGAGGTCTCCCATACATCAGATGAGCTGGACTTAATGGTTCACGCTGCAAAACATCATCAGACAGTTAGGTAAGTGGTCGGTTATTAACTTGTGCTTCTATCTCTATGGTTACGGTTTGCAGCTGCTGTAGGTCAATCTTTTGGCGTTGTAGGGTTTTCCCTACCCTCTTTTCTGTGTAGAGAAGTTTTCACCGTACCAATCATGCGTTCATAGAAGTCTCCGTGCCATGGTGCTGTGGGTGGTATGAATTTCTAGTGGCACTACCGTTGATTAAGGGCCGTGCGCACCTTGGGTGACTCCAGATTTTCCTCAGACATGCTTCTCCGGCCACTAAATTGGACCCATTGTCTGAGATCATTAACTTAGGACAGGATCTACGTGAAGCAAACCTGCGGAAAGCCTGTAAGAATGCCTCGGCACTCATATCGGGAGTCTCTTCTAGATGGACTGACCTTGTTGTGGAACAAGTGAAAAGACAGATATATGCCTTGTTGTGGCACAAGTGAAAAACAGATATATGCCTTTGTTTATTGTTTTTTGTCCCTGGTGCCTGTTAGTGTTAGTGCTCCTGTGAATCTACTCCTGTAGTCTCAAAGGGACGAATATGTACAATGCATTCCTTTGGAAGTGGAGGAGAGCCTGGATATGGACACACTCTGGCATCGTATCTCCAGTAAATAACACAGGATTTAATTATGGATTTTACTGTCTGCCTACCTTATGGTAGCCAGTACTGTTGTCTTAAGTCTTTGAGAGTATCTAAAACCTCACCATGCAGTGTTGTATTTGTGTATGTGTAACACAATTAGTTTGCTTACTATGTGGTGACGAGGAGAAAAATATTGGATCTTTTGCTTCCAGATCTATGTCCGCATGCTGTAAGCGGCCTCCGCATCTGATTATGTTATAATTGTTGGTATCTACCCAGAGACCCACTGGGTGGGTGACTGCTGGGGACTGGGCAGTTCTCAGCAGTCTCAGTGCTGGAATGCCCAGCACTGAGACTGCTGGGTGTTCCTTGGAAATTGTCCACGTACAAGTTATTGCTAGTTTCTGTTTCATTTGCGTTATTGGACTTCTTCAAGTGCATGTCTAAGGTAGCTTGAAGCAGAAACGGGGAAGACGTGGCAAAAAACAAAACAGACACAAACCTGTAAGTGTTGTAAATTCACTGTTTGGACCGTTAGGATCCTTGATCCATAGGAACTTTGTGTAGTTACGGTCTTCTTCTTGGAGACCTACCCTAAGGAAAACCTTGCTGATGTCGGCCGTATATGCGTAAGTCCCGATGCAGAACTTAACAGCACGTCGTATAGCCTTTGTGTCAGGCTAGGGCCAGTTTGAAGGCAGTCATTTAACGAAACACTACCCTGCTTTGACTTAAAACTGCAATTAAATACTATCTGTAGTGGGGTAGTAGCTGAATTTTTCAGTACTGGGTGATGTGGCAGGTAGTGCCCTTCCTTTGGGTTATCATTTGTGACAATTTCGATAAATCTATCATCGAGTGGAGGATAAATCTATCATCTTCTGTATTATTTCATGGTACAATTTCAAGTTCTCAGGATGTCTTTGTAAGCGCAACACCTTGACCTTAATTGGTTTTGTCCATAAAGTTGGTTGATGGGTAGCTGAGGGTGATTCAGCTTCCATGGTAACCTGACCCAGTATTGATTATCTCTGTTGATAACTGAGTTCAGGTATTGTTTTTAAGTCCAGTCGTCATCTGGACTAGGTTGTTCGGGACAATGCCGAAAGTTGCAAGGTCCCATAATTTATATACAGAAAGATCAAGCTCATCCTTGACATGTCTCTGAATTGTAGTGGAGACTGTTCTCCTAGTCATGCAACCATTACTGAGTTGGCATGTTGGTGGTCTACAGGTGCGGATTGCTTCAGTCTTAATACTGGGCCTGTTTGCAAATAGCCACCTGCAGACGGTAACAGGTTCATTCCTGTTTTTCATTCTTTCCTTTGATAAACTTATGGTAGACATCTGATCCCATACGGATTCCATATTGGAGCGGCTGTCTGATGTGATTTTGTCAGCCAATTTGATTCCCTTTCCTTCCAGGAATTTGGCTGTTGTCCCTAGACCATATACATACAGGACTGATGAGAATCTATCTACTACATCGTTCTAACATAACCGCTTAACGTACTTTAGGTTGTACTACCTTGAAGACTTGGGCTCCTGAGTTAGTCAGGAATCCTGCTATGTCTATTCGTGTCTCTCGTACAGGTTTAAATTTCAAGGCACCTACCAACTCCTTTGAGATAAAAGTCATTTGGGATCCTTGGTCAAATAATCCAAGTATGGTGACCGTGGACTCTCCATTTTTAATGATCAATTGAACAGTGGGTAGAGCTGATTTATGATCAGACGTCGTTGACAAGACACTTACGTCAGATAGTACTGTACAAAGCTGTACTGAAGCAAAAGTTCCTTCCTCCACTTTTGGTTTGGGAGACTTTGTACTTGAGTCCCCACAAAGTGCTGTATGGTGTTGACCCTTATGGCATCTACTGCAGGTGCGTATTTGAGTTGCACAGGTGTCGGGATTATGTGACTTTATACACCTGGTGCATTTACGTAATGCTTTGAGTCGTTTTATACGTGTAGCACGATCAGGGTAAGCTTTGCAGTTGTACATGGTATGTTGTTCTTCACAGAACACATATGGCCTCCAGATGTTAACGGCATCTTGGGGAGTCACTGTTTCGGGTGACACATTAACTGTGGTTTGGAGGGACCCACTGCATATGTGCCCACACTGCCTTGTTTCCACTTTGGGGAGGGGGAATAAATTTTAGATTTATCTGGAGTACTGTTTGTACTCTGTTGTTTACTATTAGTGGTAGAAGAAGGTTTAGATGTCGCTTATCCATCTGTGTTATCTCGTTGTCTTTCTATGATGGATCGCAAACTTCTGTTATCTCCTTTACTGTCAGAGAAAATTTGTTATATAAGACAAATCTTATCCAGTATGTCCTGGGTAATTTGCGTTTCATATGTACTTGGATTATCCAGTCCGATTCCTCCAGATTCACTTTATTCGTAAGTGCCTTGAGCAAGGACTCAAGCTCCAATCTAAAGGCTTGGAGTCAGCTGATCCATCTGGAGGAGTAATATCCAACAGCTTCTGGGTTAGAAGTCTGATAGTCTTTTCTGGCTTAGCATAATTATACTTGAGGAGCTGTACTGCATTATCGTAACCATCATCAGTGAAGGTCAAATTACAGACCACGTTTAATGCTTCATCCTTTAAGACACCTTGCAAATATGTAAATTTTGTTGTCTTTGCTACATTGGCATTAGAATCCACAGAATCGACAAATTTGTTCCAGAAGATGTACCAACTCTCGTCTTCTGTACCAGAGAAAGTTGGAGACTGAGTGATGGTAATTTGACTTTTGGTTGTGTCGGGTTTTGGGAAGCTTTGGCTGCAATGTTTGTAGTGGCCTTGTGTATGGTTATTAACTTGTTAAAGTGTTGTAACTTTGTATGTATTGTATCTTCGTAATCTGCATTTTCTTGCACTACATCATCCATTGCCTCTTCATCGATGTTAGTAGTAGGAAGTACATCCTGATATTTCAGGATTTGCATTTGTACAAGCTGATATTTGGTCTGTGCAACCTTATGATAGCCTTCCAGTTCTACATAATCACTGGAGTTTAATTACATTAATCATCACATTTTTTTATCTGTCGGGTTAAGTGATCCTTCATACCAGTGAGGGTCGCTTTTACATTTTGGCAGTAGACATAATGGCTGTATTTGCTAACTGTGTTGCAGATGTACTAGTGCTAAGCTTTGTTGGACTTTGATTTGGACTGTTTCTAGCATTGAGCTAGTAGAGCTACTAATTCCGAACTAGAGCTGTTTATCATTTAAAAATTACACTATATAATCATACACACTATAATTTGAGTGGTAACCTTGTGTATGTTGGATTTACCTCAAGTTACCCCCTCAAAATCACTCTTAGTTGGTACAGAGACACAGATTAACACTCAAAGGTGAAATGATTATAGTTAAATTATTACTATAGTTATGGTAATATTAAGTAGACATCACAACTCAGGTTGTCTTAAGAAACTGCATAACAATATGTGCTTGCTAGGTTGTAATATATGTTCAACTCTCGACAAGTGTAAATTCTTACCCTTACACCAGGTTAGCACAATAAATTAGACTAGGTTGCTGTATAATACCAGCCGAAAATGTCCTCCTTTGTGCAAGAATTAGTTGTAAATAATGTGCCATGCAGTAATTGTTACAGTTGTGGTGCAATATTATGTAAACACTTAAAATTATAAAAATCATATACATTTATGAGTAAATTAGCCTATTATCAACCTCTTGTAATGAAAAAGCACAATTGTTCTTTTGGTACAGGCCTCATAACAATAATAGTGCTTGCTGTAAGTTCTGTTCATTATTAGCTGAGATTTAAAAATTTAGCTAGAAAAATGTAAATTGTATAGCAGTGTCTTCCTGCTATGATTAATGTATATGTAAATATGTAAATATTGCACTAAAATTTATATAGATCCTAATCAGGATCTTGTATCCAGTTCGTTGAGAACAATAATTTATGTGGGAAAATCCTAGCAGTTTAATTCTTTTTCTTTTATGAATTATTACATATTTACTTTAATTATCTTAGTTCTTAATATTATATTATAAATCATACCACATATGGTGGTCTACTATTATACTACAGCAAATTTTATTAATAACTACTAATACTATGTCTAAAGTATAAACACAAAGGGCCTTAGCTGCTACTGTTGGTGGGCCTGCTAAGACTGTGTAATTGTAGCATCAGAATTAGGTGTGGCCCTGTGCCTCAGAGTACCACGTAACGGCGGCTGTCTTTAGGCCTACAAGGCTTGATGTACAGCTAGTGGCTGCAATCATATTATTATGTTGGGAGCCAGCTGTCTGCTTCAGTAGCTTCCCTCACAAGTACCTATTTGGGATGTAAGGAATTAATAATGGTTCCCTAAACATATAAGTACAGGAATGACATGGAATATGTGTGTGTGTAAATAAACTAAGTAAACTCGCTGTGTTTGGGGATTTAATCCCACGTCTTAACGATTATTACTATAATAATAATGGCCAGTATTAAATGCAATAGAAATACCGAAAATTGTTCTTCCCTTTGTTCATGAGATCTTCGGTTGGGCGGATCGTAGAGGATGCTGTGTCGAAGCTCGGAGCAAGAACCTTTTATGTGTTGAAAAACTTGTCAGGGAGTGTGGTCCTCACTGTTTAAAAGTTGCTGTGTTGTGACGACGCCCTCAAGCCAATGTTTTGGTTCTAATTTTGATTATATTTAACAGTTGCAAGGGAGTAAAGCTGTACTTCTTGTTGTTGGAAATTATATTCAGTCCTAGTGAATACTTTTGTATAAGTTTAAACACTAGATTGATGTTTAAAGAAACAGAGTTAATATAAAGATACGTCTTGTTGTTGACGTCACGGAATACCCGTTCTCTGATTTCTTTATGGGTACTTATCTTATTATGTGTGTCGGATTTCCGACACATGCTGTGACTGCTCCTGGTGTTGCTGTCCCCGTTCATTATGGGCAGCGTCTCATGCTGTGATTGCTCAGGTGTTGCTTCCACCATCATGATGGACAGCGTCTCCGCTGTGACTGCTGCTGGTGTTGCTGCCACCGTTCATGATGGGCAACGTCTCCTGCTGTGACTGCTGTGGTGTTGCTGCCACCGTTCATGATGGGCAACCGTCTCCTGTTGTAACTGCTGCTGCTGGTGTTGCTGCCACCGTTCTGAGGGGCAGCGTCTCCTGCTGTGACTGCTGTGCTGTGTTGCTGCCACCGTTCATGATGGGCAACGTCTCCTGCTGTGACTGCTGGCTGGTGTTGCTGCCACCGTTCATGAAGGGCAGCGTCTCTGCTGTGACTGCTCTGGTGTTGCTGCCACCGTTCATGTTGGGTTGCGTCTCCTGCTGTGACTGCTGCTGGTGTTGCTGCCAACGTTCACGATGGGCAACGTCTCTGTTGTAACTGCTGCTGTGTTGCTGCCACAGTTCATGAAGGGCAGCGTCTCCTGTGGAGCTGCTGCTGCTGCCCCCGTTCATGAAAGGCAACCGGGGCATTCCTGCTGTGACTGCTGCTGTTATGCCCGTCACCGTTGATGAAGGGCAGCGTCTCCTGCTGACGATTTGTGCCACTGTTCATGAAGGCGCCGCTGCGTTCCTGCTGTAACTGCTGCTATTATGCCTGCCATCGTTGATGGGCAGCCGCTACTGTTGAACTGATGCTTGTGTTGCTTCCACCGTTCATGTGGGCAGCGTCTCCTGCTGTGACTACTTGCAGGTGGTGCTGCACCCGTCTTGAGTACACTCTTAAGTAATTTGTGCACACTTCCCAGTTCAACTAGGTACATTCTTCTAAGAACTTGTGCACACTCCCAGAAACTTATAAACATTCCTACTAACTTGTGTACACTGTCCCAATAATTGGTTCACACTCGCAAGTATCTTGTGCACACTCTCTCAGTAACTTCTAAACACA
>WNGS01036236.1:0-11924 GCA_020271785.1 Procambarus virginalis | reverse complement strand
TTGCCTGATTCCACAAATGCTTGCACCTTATCCATCTTGTCCGTGAGTCTTCCCAAGAGAGAGAAATACACCTGCGGTCACACAGTTTATCTATTTCAGCAAGGGTGTACAAATCCACTCTTGGACAGGGTGTGGGTGTGTCAGTTCACTATCCCGGACACAGGCCCCCAATTTTGTTGCGCGGTGGTGGATTTGTGTGTTACCGCTGACGACCACACCAACCCACAACTCGACAAATGCTCATATTTCACTAGGAGATCACACTAGGCACTTCTGGCTCTTGGAGAGGGCTCAACGTCACACGTTTAGGGGATGCGGCTCCAACACGCAGCCTTGTTGTCACGTGCACACACCCACTCGAGCCGCTGTGACTCCCCACTCTCTCCTTATGGAATATGACCTCCTCAATCCCCTGCCTTGTCTTACTAGACTTCTGTCTTACCCGTCCACAGCAGTGGTTCCTGTTTCTTGCTCTCTCTCTCTCCTTCTTTACTATTTCCTGGGAAGCCTCACTGGGACAAGTGCAAACACCAGCAAATTTGAATACATTTACTGGACGAAGTACATAACAATACACGCATACATATAATAATAATGATGAATCCTATACTCTGTATATTATAATCAGGTTGCACTCAAACACCATCAGAACTCTATCCTCAGCTTGCTAAGTGGTATCCTATCTCTTGGTATTATCAACCTCCTCAAGTAGATTTAAGTCTTACAATATAATGTCACACTACCATCAAGAGAATGTATACATATATATATACCTATAAACACATATAAGGCAAATCAGCATTTGAAAGCAATAACATACATATGTATATATCAGTATAAATGATCCGTGCCACACAACGAATCAATTGACCATTGTCTTAGAATACAATATATCTGTAGGTACTCCTGCCTACGTCTGTAACTCTAAACTTCAATATACACCTCTTGGCACATAAATAGCAAACGATCACTCACCTCTCACTGCGTCGTTCACGCTAATGACAAACACTCTCACCTCCATACAAGTGATCAGTTAGAACTATTCACTACCCTGACAACTTCAGGTTCCTCAGGGCTTAAACACCAGGATCCTCTGCAGCTCCTCCAGGCTGCTACCATGAAGATTCCTTGAACAACTATGGTGCCTCCCACTCCTACTAGGGTCATCCACAGCTCTCCTGGCTGCTGCACCATAAATTTCCTCGAATAACTGTGGCACTTCACCACCTCTGCAGAAGCACGTGACACTCCTCCTCACTGCTTCTTCATAGCTCGGGGTCCTCTCCTCCCTGCCTTGGAGTCTCATCAACCACTCCCTCTGTGCTGGCTTCCAAGTCCTCAGCAACTTCTTCCCCAAAGAACAAACCTGCAACCCATTTGCACTCCAATAAATTGTTTCCCTTTTTAACACAAACAAAATAATCATACAACATCTTTTCTCCAATCTCTATCTGTTCTACATTAATGAGAGTGGACTCCCCCGTGGCGAGTCCATGCGCCACCTCGCTGGGCGAGCCTCACTCACGCCGGGAGGGGCCTCCTCCCTCAGGAGCCGGGCTCCTTCAGTTGCCCGCCAGCGCTCAGAGAAGACGGACGTCGCTCAGCGCTCCTCCCACTTCACTCTCTTATTTTAGGCTTTCTGCCATACCAAAACATTTCTAATTTGAAAATAAACATCGCTACTGTCGCTGGGCACACGACCAACTACAAGCAAACACTATGAACTGGCTTAAATCGGGCTTACCACAGATTATCTGGTCGAGGGCGCTTCTCCCTCTGACAACGTCTGACCAGGGCGCTTGTCACAGCCCACAAAACTGTCACTGGGCGGCTTAATACTCTCTCCTCGCCGTCCAGGACTTGAGACCACACGTCCTCAGCTCGATTCAACAGCTGGAACGTCTGCACTTCTCTTCTCTTGGAGATAATATCGCTAGGGGTCCCTTCTGGCGGGAGCTCGACGAAGCGCGGCTCCTCCCCTGCGATGTCTGGCCTCAAGTGAGGTCATCGCCCTCCACAAGCGAGCCTCACGCCTCCAGTAACTCGTCCACATCTTCAAACAAGTCATTTATCTGGTTTCTAGTTCATTGCCCATAATCTCAAACTTTTATATAAATTCAACACACCATCTTACCTCTGTGTTATCGCCTCTATAATTCCTGGACCTTCCAGTTAGGTCAGGCTTGCTGAATAACTCTCAAGGGGGGAGACTCGTTTCTCCAGCAGGCCGAGATCATAACAATACATACATACATTTATTTAACACATGTGGTACACGTGCAAGGGACACAGGGGAAGTTGAGTACCCAATGAGCCACAGAGAGATTACAGAAAGAACTTTTCAGTGTCAGAGTAGTTAATAAATGGAATGCATTAGGCAGTAATGTGGTGGAGGCTGACTCCACACACAGTTTCAAATGTAGATATGACAGAGCCCAGTAGGCTCAGGAATCTGTACATCAGTTGATTGACGGTTGAGAGGCGGGACCAAAGAGCCAAAGTTCAACCCCCGCAACCATAACTAGGTTAGTACATACATACATACATAAGATATAAAACAGTGGAGGATTCCCAGGTAGAACAATCAACCACAATGCCCATTACCCTTTTACCCTGTTGTCCTTAACTACACAACTATACAAGTCATTAACACGTGTAATGGCTGATCCCCATCACGATAGCATGGGGACCAATTGCCTGACCCGCAGTCCGTCTTGCTCCTCAAATAATTTTCGGGTTAACATGAAAACATCTCTCGCGTTTATCTCTCTAATGTTGTTTTCCCATCTTTCATTTTATCAGCTTAGTTCCTTTATTATACCCCAATTACTCATCCATTGAGCGGTAGTTAAACTGAACCCAAATTTAATCAAGTTCATTTTGCTAAGCAAGCTACAGTCTTGATAAAATCAGATATATTGTTTGTTAACACAATTCTCAACAATGAACAGTCAGTTTTATCAAGCTAACATATCCTAACACAACGAGTGAGAGTATTAACTGGTTTAATTATTTTATTAGACCAGTATATATTATTAGCTTATACTGGTATATATATATATATATATATATATATATATATATATATATAATTATATATATAGTGCCTGTACATTACAACTATTTAACACTGGGAAGGGATCAGGATAAGGATTTGGGATGGGATAGGGAGGAATGGTGCCAAACCACTTGGAGGCGGTCGGGGATTGAACGCCTAGGACTGCTACTGTGCATTTAAATTACTAACTTACCTGAGAGTCTTTATCCCTACATGTCAATGTTTGTGTATACTGGTAACGTGAGGAACATACAGAAGATAAGGGTAGCTGAACACCACAAAATGCTGAAGGACAACTTTATTAAAGTTGCATAATGAAATGTGTAAGTACTTCATTCATAATGATGTGCTGCCCGAAATCTTAGCGAAGTATCCAAAATTTGCTTAATGTAGGTAATGCATGCACATGACTGTAAAGCTGCCGCCCAGTTGGGTGGGTGTGGAGCAAGACTAGTAACTGTGTGACTCACTATAGTTGTAAAGTGCCTTGTATAGTGACTGTTGTGAGCCTCTTGTAATGTCACTTGTGACACCTCTTTGTGTCACTTGTGACACAAAGATTATTGATGTGTGTATTTGTGTGGGTGATTAGATATGTATGTGTATGTACATGTATGTATGAGGGTGTGTACATGTGTATACAACATTGATAATTTTGTAACTAGCGTCAAACATTGTTATTTGCTTAGCTAAACGAACTAGAGGGTTCAGTTCCTGAACCGATTATGTGCCTCTGTATTCCTTTACACCACCGCCCACGGGATGGGTATGGGGTGCATAATAAAGAAAGAAATAGAAGATATTGAAATTGCATAATACGGTTATTGACATTCAATAATAGTAAGATAAAGCAATGAGGACCAAATGGGAGACCAGTGATCAGATGAATATTACAGACTCAAGGGTAGCCTTCTCTTCTTGTATATAAATGAAAAAATAAATTCGTTTGTTTAATTCTAATGCTTGTAGGCAAGAACAGCTGTGAACGCCAGCTAGCGCACAAGTACATGAGCGCCCAAAATACTTTTACACAAAAGACATGTGCAGACAGGCTTGTGGCTTCTGACTTCTTTTTTATTGAATAATATTAAATATTAGGCGCTTACCTATAATAGTTATCATTTTATACAAGTATAACTATCACATAATAAATATAAAAGGAGTTTATCCAAAACTGACAGAAGTGTTGTGTTTTGTGCGTTGTATCGTGTTTGCGGGCATTCGGGTGTGTTGTGTTTACGCTGGCGGGCGGCGTCCTTACCAACTCCTAATTATGTCTATTACATCACTAAACTTCATTTAATAACTATATACCTGTTACACTCGACGTCTCGTTTAAAGACAGATTCTTTGGCTAACTTATCATATCTATCATGCATTCGGAGGCCAACATGAGATGGAGACCACATGAGATGGAGACCACTAGGGGCCAGGTAGCCTGGTGGATAGCGTGCAGGACTTGTAATTCTGTGGCGCGGGTTCGATTCCCGCACCCGGCAGAAACAAATGGGCAAAGTTTCTTTCACCCTGAATGCCCCTGTTACCTAGCAGTAAATAGGTACCTGGGAGTTAGTCAGCTGTCACGGGCTGCTTCCTGGGGGTGTGTGTGGTGTGGGAAAAAAAATAGTAGTTAGTGTAGTTAGTAAACAGTTGATTGACAGTTGAGAGGCGGGCCGAAAGAGCAAAGCTCAACCCCCGTAAAATACAACTAAGTGAATACATGAAATGGACTCTGTTACCATCCTTAATAATTTTGTTGTATTTGTGTCTAGTTTCGGACACGAGCATGTTACAGTTATGTCTTAAAGAGTTGAGAGCATTTAAGGATGATAAAAAGTCACTTACAAATAATGTGGAGACTATATCCATTGATGGATAATACCTGATTTTATTTACCATTTAGATTAATGGTTAATGACTTAGGTTTAGGTTAGGTTTTTTAATTAAACCAGCCAGAATGAGTGAAGCCATGAAGGGCATTTTTATTAATTAAAGCACCCAAATATTGGGTGCTTCAGGTGTTGTTCCCTCTTGGATGATCTTGTACCTCTCTGTCTCACACCTGTAAGAATGAGTGATATGGTTAAGGGAAAACAAAGTGCAGGCAAGGCAATGGAGGCCACTTTTATTTTTGGGTGATAGGTGCTTCTCTTCAATAGTGTACTTGTTAGGATCCTGTAATATATAAACTATTTAATGGGGTTTAAGACATTCACAAATTTGCCTGAGCCTGAATACTAAAGAAATTAGAATAAATAAATAATGAAAGTTTTCGTTAAAAGTTCAAATGTAAAACACACCAGTACAGTATATGAAAACCATGGAATTGTATACCTGTGAAAGTCGTAAATAGCAAGACTTTACTCAAGTATAAAATTCTGCTGGATAAATGTTTATGAAGAACTGAATTGCAACACACATTTAGGCTGTTAGCTTACCTTGCTTAGATATGAAAGGAAAATTCCACATAACAACTCTTTAGTATGTTCGGTTAAAATCTTAGGGCTAGGACAATAAAATTAGAGAAATTAAGTAAGAGAAATTAGTAAGGGAAATTAGGTAAAATTTATTATACTTAACTTTTATATCATCAGTTTAGTAGTAAATCTTATCATCATCATCTTCACTGTCACAAAGCTCCAGGTAGGACTCAGAATCTCAATTTCCATCTCTCTGGCCTATTTGAAAATATAATAAATTTAATGAACAAATCACATTAACCGTGATGAGTGGTTCGAACCTATGGGCTTGGCATTCCCAGATGCTTGCTGTAGTCGAATGCGCCACAACATGGTCAAAAGAATTGCAACCTAGGGTACTAATGCACCCACAATTCAATTTTTGTTTATTAAGCACCCCCCATACCCATTCCATGGGCGGTTGTGCATGCAGTTTCCTGTGCACTTGGTCTATGTCCTCCAGTAGCTCTACCTCTGATGGCCCTTTCAGTACACATAGAATTCATATTATTGTGATATATCAATACACGGAGAAAGACATTGAAATGGGGGCATCAAAGGCAGAACTACTGAATGACAGAGACCAAGTTCATGGGGGAATTGTGTGAAACCTGGTTTGGCTTTAGTGGAAGCCTTGGGATCCTTGTGGGTGCAGTAGTACTCCAAGTTGCAATTCATTTGACCATGTTGTGGCGCAGTGGACTAGAGCATGCATCTGAGAACACTCAGTGCATGGGGTTCAAACCCTCATCACAGTTCCCGTGATATATCACGATACTGTGATTTATCTGTGTACACATTTGATATTACTTGGAATCATACATTTAGGTTAATTAAATTAAATACTATATACTTTATTCAAATTAACGTTATTGTTATAATGAAAAAGTTCAAGCAGTTAATTCAAGGAAATGGTCGCTAATTTATAATGGAAAATATATGTAGCACATGATCTGAACACATAACTATCAAAATCATATCAAAAATCAAAAAATCATCAAAAAATGTATCAAATGGGTATCAAAAAATGTTTTATATGAAGAATTCTGATGCACTGCTAAATTTTACATAAAACAAAAATTTACATGGTGTTAGATATATAAAATGATGATATGGTTGCAATTGAAAGGCAAACTATAAAGACATACTCGGTTAAAAAATATAAGTCATATGACAATGTATATTTATATGTGCATACTTTATTTACAAGAACATTAATTTTGAAGATAATATAATTCATTATAATATAGTGTGTGTGGATGACAAAAGAATACTATACATTAAGTATCTGTAAAGCACATTTTATTACTTCCCAACTTTGTTGTAGCGATAGAGCTTCTTGTTGCCATCAATATGTACTGTTAAAGGAGTTGTATCACAAGCAGGACACTCATTGTCAGCTTCTCCTCTAATTTTCCTTAGCTCATATTGCTGGAATCGTCATTCGAAGAACACTCTCTTCGAAGTTAGAAATTTAATGGGTCCATTCTAGGATATAGAATTATTAAGATGGTGACATTTAAAATGCATAATATGACATAAGATAAATAAACAAAAAAAGCATTCCATTTTGTATTTGAACAAAATTAAAAACTAATTATTACTAATTATTACTAATTATTACATTACTACAAAATTTTGATAATTTTTGTATTGAAATATAAAACTGAAAATATTAAGAATAATGGTATCAAAACATACACGCCCACGAGAAGCACCAAAGGATTCCAGTGCAGTGACTAATGCCCGAAATGATGTTCCGGGACAATTTCTTTTTATATGGTGCCATGATTCAAGCAGACTGGTGCTGTAGAATGTGCTACTCTTTCCTAATGATGAATAGAAACCAGACTTGTGCATGGTTTTGCCTAGTTGTTGATGCTCATATCCACAGTGGCATGTATAGATTGGAGTATAGAGGTCATACCTTCCTGTAGTTTAAAATACAGTGCATTGAGTGGTGTGGCAACTTGCTAAAATAGTGATGTAAAAATTAACATTTAATGCAACAAAAATTCCAAAATGTATTGCGATTCAGGAAAATCCTGTAATGGAAATGAAAGGGTAAATTTTAAAGTTTATTTACCCATTATAGTGATGAAGATGCAGAGATTGCTGGAGCTTGAAATTTTAAACTTGCAATCTATGCAGTTGGGGCAAGAATTTGGTGGTTGGGTTGGTACAACAGGTTCTGGTAACAAAGAAAAGGAAGACAGTTTGGCAAAATGAGTTTTATGGAAAAGAATTTCAGACTTAATATTTCATCGTTTCTTGATTGTACAAAATATTGACATTATTCTCCAGATAATGACTGAGAAATTCACAGAAAAGAAACAATCAGACAATTAAATCAATCTATAAAACCAAGTGTCAGGTTTAAACTTTAAGACTTCTCCAAATGTTGTAATTGTAACACGGGACGGGTTCTCTCTTCCTTCTACCCTCTTTTCCTCTCTTTACCCGTGTTCTTTCCTTTAGTTCTTAACCAAGGGACCCCAAGACTTTTACTCGAGCAGACTCCACGCCACGTGGTCTCAAGACGATTTACCGACTTGAGATTCTACAACCCGTATGACGTGAAAATAGACTTCTAGCAAAGTTCTAGGATCTCCTTTCCGCCGCCACCACCAGACCAGTAACCAACATGTGCAATGATCGAGGTCTGGATCGACCACGCTAAACAATCAACCTTGGGGCTTGATTCCCCACTAGTACAAATAAACCCTGGATCTTACGTGTGTAGTTAATTAAAATCAACAGGAGTAATAATCCTGATTCGGTGTTAGAATCGGCGCCCAATTCAATTCGGCCACGTGGGAACCACGTGACAAGGACAATTCACATAAATATAACAAACACATGGAAATAATAAAAATACACATTAAGCTAATTAATTTATTCAAAAATTAAGCAAAATCTAAATAATTGTTCACTCCCTACTTGACCACGCCCTAACTGAATATGCCCTGACTATAAATTTAACGGCAATGAGTGACCTATCCCTAAGAAACTCCAAGCAACTTACACTATGTTGTGTTGCCTTGTGGAAGAGGTGAGATGGATGACCTCTCCCAGTTGCTGCTGAAACCACACTGCCCTGTCCTCTCTCTCCACTACCCAGAGGCCTAGATCTGTATTCTTCCGCTAGTATCTAAGTTACTTTGCCAGGCTTAAGTTATAACAATTAACCTCTGTCGCACTGAATTATCCGGATTGATTGATTTATTGTACTGAAGTTAAATTACACAAACATCTTAAGGAAGAGCTATTCCCAATTACAACATAGCTATTTGACCTCTGAGAAATAGAGGACATGTCAACTCTGGTGACCTGTGAACTCATAGGTCACTCCGCCTCACAGCCTAGTTCTGCCCTGTGACGTCACTGAAGGTGACTTAACACTCATTCTCCTAATAATTAATATACTCTTGATATTATACAGTAATACTATACAGTACAATTTGAATGCAAAATGACTGAAGGTTAATTTCTCTAAGTAAGTGAATACTGTAGAAAGATTCATTATGAAGCTTGGGAACAAAGGCGGATATTTCCACCGCTAAGTCCCTGGGGGATGCTCCCACGCGGGTCCCGCTTCCCATTCTCCCTTGTGTAGATAACCATTCTGGATAATTTTTACAACAAGCCTCGATTGTTACAACCCCCCCGCACAAGCACTTAGTAAACCTTGTTAATTTGTTAAAACTAACGAGGTTTAGTATCCAAACCCACAATTTAACTCATTGCCACAAACAAAAGCTAACCTAACTAAAAATTTTGACAATCATTAGAGTGTCCAACATCATCATAATAAACATGTTCAAATTCATAAAATTTCTCAGCTGTCAACTGACAGCAATCCTCCAACATCAGGAAACATACATCCTACCCTTACTGACATAGCTAAATAACATGTCCCTACTCTAACATCAACTACTAGCTATTAAAATCTCTTGGTTCTTCTCAACCAAAGCATAAAAGTTATATCTTCAGACTGAACTTTCAGTCATCCGGGAGCGTACTACTGAACTATCAAGTTCACATCCGTGTACTATCCACTCCCCAATCAATGTCAACCTTGACATACTAAGGAACACACCTAATTTTTATTACATGTATCTAAAAATATAAAAAAAATCCTATAACTATATCACAGGTTTCAGCTGACTGTACAGCTAAGTGTTCGCACTCACTATAAGTGTCAATGTTTATATTGGTCCGCCTCTCCTGTGTTCAAACATTCTGAAAAAAAAACACTACATAATTTTCCATAACCGTTTGTTCTGGGCTTAGACAATTACACAGGGGCTTCGATTTTACTTACTGACCAATTTATAGAGTAAAGTTATCATATCTCATTATACCAGAATAATTATTTTAAATCTGTTTTTCAACATTTATAAAAAAATGCTCAGATATTCTTTACACAGATGTTCAGAGCCAACTTTGTTGTTTGTATCAATTGTTCATATTGAGTAATTGAAAAAAAAAATCGATGCTGATAGACGCTGAATGTAGTCGATGACGATGTCGATCTTGCTTCTTTCCATGTGTAGACATCAATACCTGGTCCTCTTGTACTCCAATCCGGTATTTTTTTACTGACGACAGAGTGTAGTAGAGCTGAGTGCCAAGTGACAGCTGTAGAATACTGTTACTTCGGCCATTGATCTTGCTCCCGACAGTCCACACGCCTTCATATCACAGTTCACACGGCAGTCTTGATGTTAACTTGACGTTGCAGATGACCACAGCAGAGCAGGACTGGATGTACCAACGGTGTCTCGTAACAGGAGTGGTGTCAAAGGGTCGTAGAGGCGGGTTTGCTTGTTTGCAGAACAGGTGAATCTCGTCTTCCATCATTGCTCACGACATCTCAGGCGTTTCTTGATATCACCAGGTTACTAGGCCGTAAACACCAACTGTGTATACCCTCGTACCGCCGACTTTAGGCCAAAGGAGGCAATTTTGCGACCTTCTATTGGCGAGTCCCGGAACTCTGTAGGGAAACCGTGCCTTCCACCTGTGACCGCCTTAGTTCCGCGTTCCTGTTGCTTTTAGATGACGTAATCATTAATCTTCCGGCGAAACTCTTGAGTACTGCTACTTGCTTTCCAGTTTCTTGACCTCTCCTCCAACACTGCTGGAATGACTGCAGTCTTGATGACGCAGCAGGTGGGTAGTGGTGATCTCGAGACAGCTACCCTGGCGTTGTATGGCACCTCCGGTGACTGCTAAATGTGGACAGCTTGCTGGCCCTGACAACCTCGTATAGTGACGTGAGGCGTCGGCCGGGTGACTCTTGGATAGTCACTCATCCCCAAAGTAACTGATGTATGGGTTACTGGGTCTGGTGGGGGGAGGGCTTTGTGTAACGTGCCTCCCCCCTCTGTCTTTACAGACAAGGGTTCACGTGTGGCTGGAACAACTGGGTCGGTGTACCAATCAGACCTGGGAACAGACAGACACAACACAGCGGAAGCATAGATATACTCTGGGTTTGGTGGAAGTGGAACCCCAGAGCACGGTAAAAGTTGCTACCCGAGTTAAGTATAGAGATAGTTCACCTCATTGCCATTACAGGAAAATCTAATGAATACTAAATTATACTAACCAAGGAAGTTACTTTACTGTACAGCGCGAGATCTCGTCACCATAGGGTGGCGAGACTGCACCTGACTACTGATGAGCGATGACAGAGGGTCATCCTCATCCCCTGACTCGTCGGTGAAGCCATGAGTCAGCACTGCTGAGTCAGGAACTAGACCCGCTGAAGGCAGTTCTAATTCCTCTCTAGCATGATATTGTTTCAATTTATTAACATGAATTGTCCTTTCCACCTGGTCCTCGAATACTCCTTTTATAACAAGATTCACCGGCCCCGCCCTTTTAATTACTCTATACGGCCCTCGCCACCTCGGAGCTAGTTTCCTGCTCTGATTGGCGGGCGCAGCCTCATTCACTCTCAATACGAGGCTTCCTTCCTTCAACTCAAGAGGGCGCACTTTCTTGTCATAAAAATGAGCATACCTGTTCCGTGCTTTCTTGGACGCTTCAGCTGCAATATTCCATGCATTTCTCATTTTTCCAAGGACCTCTGAAGGATAGTCCTCCCCGTATGCAACATTATGTCTGTTAAGCAGACCTGAGGGGAAATTGCATGAATTACCAGTAAACAAATGAAGTGGTTGGGTGTTAATTGATTGGTGGATGGCAGTATTCAAGGCTAACTGAACATAGGGTAGGTGTTCATCCCAGGTGTTTGCGTCATGTTCAGCAAGGATTGCAAGCATATCCTTGACTGAACGATTAGTCCTTTCCGTCATTCCGTTTGCTTGTGGGTGGTAGGCTGTTGTAAAAGCCGAAGTTGTCTCTAAATCTTACAAACTTCTCTAAATATATTCCCA
>WNGS01036210.1:0-11907 GCA_020271785.1 Procambarus virginalis | reverse complement strand
AAATGACATTGCAGACGAAACTGTAAAACTTGCAACAAAGAGAAGAAATGTAGACATTTACATACAACAGAGTCTATCACAGATTAAGAAAGCAATTAGAAACAGAGCAATGCAAAAGATGTACAGTGACCACAACACAGCAGTTGCAACATCAGGATCTGCGGGTTGGTACAAAAATTCAACCAACTACGAACCACTTAGTTTGATGAAAGGGTCAGTACAGCAACAGAAGTACACTTACATCACATCAGGCTTGTATACCCATGTGCATGGGGACATAGGCTTAAAGGCTCCGGAAGATGAGAGGAAAAATGTTAACACTGTGGAGAAATGCCCCGGCACAAAAAGACCTCTGGAACATTATCTAACAGTGCACAGTTTCAAACCCATTAAGATTTCACTTAGATTCAACAGAGCAGAAGAAGTTGTTAAACACATATGGCAAAATCTTATTGAGGCGACCATACGAGTCATAAATACTCATACTCCGCCCAGTAGTAAACAGAAACAAGCAACACTTAGTGGGCCAGCCAGAGGCTTAGGCCTGTACAGGATATCCCTTCCAAAAAAAAAAGGCACCGTAAATGCCGGACCAGCCGACGACGTCCGCTTCATAGAAAGCCGTACGTCAACATCAACTCAGCTGGCGCACCGCGCCCACTCAGGGCACAAACCAAACAGCCGTCATCTCACAAAAAAAAATGTCATATCACTGGTGGTCACTTGATTTAGTACAGAGAATAATCAAAACTTTGGAGTCTCCCTGACGCAGATTTTCGCTTGATGTCCAAAGGGCTTGGAAAGGGAGGGGGGAGGTAGAGGGATGGGGAGATGAAATTCAGGAAGAGGATGCGGGGTGTAGAGAGAGAGGAGGATTGAAAGTTCGGTGGCCTGTCCACCATGGGTTGACATATGTGTATGTGTCGTTTGTTTGTGTATGTGTTATGTTGGGTTGTCAGTACATTGGCTGGGGGGGCTAGTGTTTGTGACCTTGTTGGTGTCCTAAAGCACTAGAGCCGATGGGTTGGCTGAGGGAGGTTAATCTTAACAACATCAGGGTAGTCACACTTCTGATATCACGACAAATGGTTTTTTGGTTTTATATTTTTGTAGTAGTTTAGTTTTATTGTTTATATTTTTTTTTTTTTTATTTATTTATTTATTTCCTTATTCTTCATTTGGTGTAGATGGGTCCGGGATGGGCCACTCATCAGGGTCGTCTGGCAGGCCGCTTAGTATTTGAGGTCTTGGGAAGGCCTCATCGTGGATGTGTCTGATCACTTTTGTTGGAGAGTGATTCTTCTGGTTCTGTGTGGTGGTTCGCGGATCTCGTAGTCGCTGGTGGTGTTTTCTGCTACGTAGGGATCTTCGGGGTCTGGGATATACATATTCTTCATGCGGTACAGCTGTCTTCTGGCCAGGTAGCTGAGCCTGATGTTCATTGGCTTCATGTTGAGCGTTTCATGGATTTGGTCAGTTCTTACCCTGATCCATCAGTGTCAGCCCTCCGCAAAGCGAAGTGCTTTGTTTTGTACCCGTTGGATCTTCAGCATGTTGGATTTGTTGTGAGGTTCAGGGGGACGTAAGGGTATTCCAGGCTAGGCCTTATAATCATTCTGTACAGGTGGAGCTTGATGTGGATGGGGCTTGCTTGAAGCGGAAGAGCCTCGCCAGCGAACCTCGAGCCATCGCTGTCTTCTGGGATACAAACTGGGAGGAGTTGAGTAGCCTGTTGAAGTTGTATCCGAGCACTGTGTTGGAGTTTGAGATGGCTATGGGTTCGCCCCTGATTCTTATCCCCCCCTCATTTTCGATTGAGAAGGCCATACATCCGACAGTGCTTAATTGGATCTTTTCTGGGTTAGTGGTGATCCTCCATTTCCTTTCCCAGTTAGCAGTCCTGGCTAGTTCTACGTTTGCCTTACGGGTTACAGTTGCATGCTTGGTCGTTTGGCTGCTTGGGTTGGATGTTATTACATGTGTTACGTCGTCCGCAAATTGCACGATGATGGTGTCCCTATACTCTGGCTGGGGCAGGTCGTTCACAAAGATGTTGAAGAGAACGGGGCTCAAGCATGACCCTTGGGGGACTCCAGCTGTTGGGGTGAAGGCTGCGGCCTCTTTCGCCTTGAAGTTGGGGGTAACTTGCCTATTCTTTAGAAAATTTCTGACCAGCCTGAGGAGGGTCCAGTTTTGCGCTGGTAAGTCTGCTAATTTGTACACAAGACCATCATGCCAAAGGCTGTCGAAGGCCTTGTGTACGTCCCTCGTCGCAATCAAAGCTACCTGTTTTTGCTTGCGAATTGAGCTTACTGCGTCGTAGATGATGTTTATTGCATGTTGGGTTGATCTATGTGCTCGAAAGCCAAACTGTTTTTCAGTGAAGAGGTTGTTGTACTCCATATAGTAGTTAAGACGGTTTGACACGATTTTTTCAAAGCACTTGCCTATTGTGTCTAAGAGGGAGATTGGACGGTAGTTGCCAGGTTGGTGGGGGTCTTTCTTGGGTTTGGAATGAATATCATCTTGGCTGACTTGAATGCAACCGGAATGTGACCCGACGCCAGCATAGCGTTGAATAGGTTGAGAATGGATTGTAGAAGGTTGCCTGGTAGAAGTTTGATCTGCAACGCTTTGATCCCCGATGGTCCTGGGGCCTTATCTCGAATGCTTTTGATGACTCCTCTCATCTCTAACATAGTTATGGGTCTTGTTAGAGGGTGGTCGTCTTCTAGGGTTGTCAGGTCTATCAGAGGGGTGCTGTGGAGGGAGGCGGCGTTTTCTGTTGTCCATTGGTTGACACGTTCAAAGTGAGTGTTGTTGAAGGCTCTGCTGTTAGAAGCCGTGAGTGTCTTCTTCCATACTGCGCCCATGAGGTCCGCCTGGTCTTGTGGGTCTTCTATTTTTTCTTGTTGCTCCTCGTCATCTTCGTCTAGGAACGTGTGACGAGGTGGGTGAGGCTGGGGTTAACCGATCCCAAGAGCTGTCTGATCTTACGCCAGAAAGCTCCCGGCTCCCTTTTGTACTGGTTGGCCTGTCTCACAAGGGTTCCCCATATGTGGCTCTTGTGAGCCACCGTAAGGTCTATGGTTTCCCTTCTGAGTTTGAAGGGTTAACGCTGGTGGCTGGCCAGTTTGGTAGTGGCTTTGGCAGGCTCGCTGGTACTCATTCATTTTGCCTCTGATTTCTCGGGTTGGTTTATATTGGTGGTAGGTCCTTGTGGTGGATATTTCGCAAGTGACCTCAGTTGCGAGCTGGATGTGGTTGTGGATGGTGTTTACCGCTTGGTCGATTGTTTGGGTTGGGAGGTTTTCTAACTCAATGGTGGGGTCTTCCGCAAGGAAGGCGTCATAGTCCCTGGCCCGTATTGTTTCCAGTCTGGGCCTGGGAGGCGCCACATATCTGAAGGGGGATGCTTGGAGGGTTGTGACCACAGGGATGTGGTCCGACCCCACGTTCTTGCCTGGGGTTACTCTGCAGTGGAACAGGTCACAATCTCTGTTGTCAGCACTATGTCGGGGGTGCCCCTCACATTGCCCCTAAAGAACGTCTTAAAGTGGGGGCCTTGGAAGAAGAGGTCCCGGTTTTGCATTAGATTGAAGAGCTGCCTGCCCTTGAGGTCTGGCCTGGCAGGAGCGTTGAATAAGGCCTGATGGTGGGCATTCATGTCCCCCGCGATGATAGTAGGGAGGTTCCTATCGAGCAGCTTGTTCAGAGGGATGGAGGGGAGGTAGGCCAGTCTAGGTGGTAGATATGCGGTGCAGACGATGAGGGGGCCGAGTGAAGTGGTGAGTTCTATTGCCAGAAAGTGGTCATCTTCTATGAGGATGGGGCGGTAAGAGAGCCCCTTCTTATTAGTATTGCCACCCCACTGTACATCCCCCTGTTGATTTCCTGGTGGAATATCCCCAAATGGAGATGTGCTGGTCCTGTCTAACAGCTGTTTCATTAAGTAAGATAACATCTGGGTTAAGTCTGGCTACCTCCAGAGTGAGAAGGTATCTGTTGTTGAAGTAATGTTTGATGTTCACCTGAAGGATTGTGATCCCCATTATTGGTTATGAGACGTATGTGTTTGTTTGGCTCGAGCGCCAGTGTTATTTATTTCGGTTTGGTTACTGCTATTTGTTGAGGTGGAGGGTAAATTTCCTGAGCCAGGGGTCTTGTTCCCGGTTCCTGCAGGGGATTGGTTGGGGTTTCCTGCACGTTGCAGTGCCATTGTGGGGTCTTCGGAGTCACTGCTGTTTATGATATCCACGTCAGTGGTGCTAGAGTCGCTCGCTGAAGGAGGATTGGGGGGTCTGCTTGCCCTTGTCCTGTCCTCAGGGGATGAGCTTCGGCTGTGAGAGTCGGGCCTGGCTCTCTTGCAAGAGCGGTTTGTGGAACTGTAGGGTGTGGAACTACGTTGTGCAAGGCGCCTAGTGTGTTTAGGGTTCCTTATGGCAAGGGAGTTTGTGATGGCTTGGAGCATAAACTCGTTTGAGAATACTGGAGGGGTGGAGGACTTGGGTGTTTGCCAGATTGTAGAAGTGGAGGGGTTGGTATAGTTCTGGGAGTTTGGAGACTCCTGGGCGTTGGTAGAGCCCTGGGGGCCGGGAGTACTAGGGTTGGGGTTGCTGGGTTGTGCTTGGGCCTGACCAGCAGTTGTTGTGGTGTTAGGAGACAAGTATGCAAGCGAGTCCTGGGACATGTGGACAGGGGGCAGGCCATTGTCCTTCCTTAGCGAGTTCCAGAAACCTAGGAGCTTCACCGGGTTGTCTGGAAATTGGATTTGAGCAAATGTTAGGAGTTAAGCCCTTAGGCTGGACTTAGGGTCGGTGTTTGGTGCAAGAGAGTTAGGTGCTGAAGCCTGTTGTGTATGGTTCTGAGTTTGTTCAGGTATGACCATGGGGTTATGGGGTTGTTGGTTGCTTTGGTGACCCCCTTGGGCAACCGACTGGGCCTGTTGTTGGTTGGGGTTACCCCAAGGATTTCTTGGTGGAGGAGGGGCAGGAACGGTATTAGCTTCTCGTTGACGGGCTGCTGCTGCCGTTTCTTGCAATTCCTTGATTGCCTCCTTCCTACGAGGGCATAGATGCGAGATTGCAATGTGTGCATCAATGCATAGTGCACATTTGGGTGTTGGGTTTGTGCATTCCCTGTAGTTGTGTTCCCCCGCACACCTGCTGCACTTGGGGGTTCCATTGTTGCATGCACTGGAATAGTGATCATACTGAAAGCATTTGAAGCATTGCTTAAGCTTGTAGAACCTCTGTGGGTTGATTTTGTCAGGTTCAACCTTGATGCCAAATGCAGAAAAGCCTTGGGTGCAGGCTTGTGTTGCTTGATCCGGTGAAGCCAGAGTAAGCTTCAGTACTTGTTTGTTGTTGGACTGGACTGTGAATTTATGGGCATGGAGTATTTTAACCTCTCTGTTTTTCCTTTCGATTTCATTAGTTATTTCTTCCAGTGAGTGCTCCATGATGATGTCATGCAGCCTATGAGCAAAGATGGTGCGTGTGGCTTGGAATTCAGCTGGGGGGTAGGCAGTGATCCTGATCTCCTTTAGTTTGTTCAGGTTGTCGGTCGAAAGGAGGTCGGGAAGGTCTGCATTGGGTACCAACAAGATGGCTCCATTCGTAATTTTGTACACATTTTTGTAAGAAATCTGGGTGATCCCATGGATCTCATGAAGTAGTTGTGCTGGAGTACAGGCCCGGCCAGATTCGTCTGTGAATCTGACTTTGGTCGCCATGGCTTGTGGGGCCAGGCAGCCTAGTCTAAGCTATACTATGTGGGTGGGTGTGGAGTGTCCAGGTAGACCAGGGGTCTCCAAACTTTTCAATGTAAGGGCCACATTATATATTTCCCATATTTATGCGGGCCGAAGGAATAAAAAATGAAAAAAAAATCAGTGCCAGTAATTTAATTTCCTCAAATATTAAAGTATAAACATGGAAAAATTAAAACATATCTTTTTGGAAAAAATTAGGGTAAACTAAATAGATTCCTGCCTTTAGTTTTATGGAACCAAATTAGTGTGACGAATGATACTGTCGTTTTGACTTCAAAATTTCATTAAAATCAGGTTCCAGATTAGATGAGCCAATTGTAAGAATTGATTTCAAGTGATCACCAGACAAATTTGCTCGATAGTTAGATTTGACATACTTCATTTTGGAAAATGTTTGTTCACACAAGTATGTTGAACCAAAAATGGACACAAAACTACAAGCAAACTTTATCAAATTTGGAAACTGATCTGGCTGCAGGCATTTATAAAACTCAATCAGATTTCCTTCTCTATACTTATCTTTCAGTCTGTCATCTGCCTGGAGATGACAGACTGAAAGATAAGTATTTATTTTTTCAAGGCCACCACACAGGGATTTGTTTGGCGGGCCGGATGAAATTATGTGGCGGGCCGGATGTGGCCCGCGGGCCATAGTTTGGAGACCCCTGAGGTAGACTAAGTGGATGGTGGAGTTAGTTCGGCCAAGGCCTCTAACTTCTAGTTGTTAGGCAACTAGAGCTACTAGACAAGGTGGTAATTGAACCTATCGATAGCCTAAGCCTGCTACAAGGCTGTTAGATGCCCGATCAAACCTCTGCGAGAATTTCAAGAACCCGGTTTTGGCTACTGCTCGGGAATGATCGTTTGGAGTGGCGAAATACAAGAGGTAGAAACAGTTTAGAAAGACAGCCTTATTCCCAGCAAACACAAATCATCTAGGAAACGTTTGTCTATCTCTTCCCATAGGCGTGGGAATGATTTACATTGAGAATGGTGCAGGAGAGCCTTTGAGAAACTTTTAATCAATAAATCCAAACACAAAGGTTTTATAATAAATTGTTTTTCTACAACTATTTTGTTCCTAATGTATTACAAATAGTTTTTACATGTTTAAATATAAAATTTATGGTGTTTTTTGTAAAATTCATTAATAAATTGTGAATGATATTTATTTGCTGAGTGAAACCTTCACAATCCATTTACTTATATATATGATCAGAAAAAAGTAGTTTTCCAAATTTACAAAAAATCGCTCTTTTTAACACAATTTGACTCGTTATGCATTCCACTAAACACTAATATCATGTTTAAATATATAATTTATGTATTATTCCCTAAAATAATTTATATAAATTATAAAAGTTGCTGGAAATTGGTGTGAAAGAATCTGAAAACGTTTTGTTGTCTTATATTGGCGTGTTCTTATTAACTATGTCTCGAGTGCACAGTTTATCAAACAAGAAGATTAACATTCGTCAACCCTTAAAATCTTATAATTATCTTGCTGTTGCAAAATGGGTGAATCTTTAAGAACAGCTAGTATATATGACAAATGGCGTTTTCCCGAACTCAAACATTGTATGGTTTATTATTCAACACATATTTCTAATGACTCTTAGATGTTTACATTCTCTGAAGTATAATTGTGAAGGCTGTGTCCATCACTCTCACCACAGATTCTTAAACTCCTCTCTGCAGGTTCAACTATAATTAATTTCCATTCTGAATCTCCATGGACATTTGTATCCAAAATGAAACCAATGTGGTTTCCTTCAGGGCCTTCAGCCAGCACATTTGCTCATTAATTTCCAGATTCCAACATGGTAGGGGATTTACAGAAATTTTGCTATTCATATTGTTATTTTATAAATATGAATGCATTTCCATATGATAAGACAAATACATGAGTTTATGATAAATTCGTTTTCTGTGATATAACATTGATATGCTCTTTTTTCTTTAAACCGCATACTAAACTACATCACGATCGAGCGTATATATTGCTTTTTAAGAATTAAGCGCCACCACTGACCGCCAATTAAGTGCTCACATCAACAGAGTTGATGTATAAATGTTCAACGCTCAACAGAGTTAGTATAAATGGGGTTAAATCAGAGTTTGAAAATGTTGTAGGTTGAGTACCTCAAGGCTCTGTCCTGGGACCTCTGTTGTTTATAATACTGTATATATAAATGATTTAGATTCAGGTTTGAGTAACAACATTTGCAAATTTGCCGATGATACAAAAATCGGTAGGGAAATAACACAGAAGAAGACTCACTATCTCTTCAAGTTGATCTAAATAGAGTTTTGAAATGGGCAAAAGGTTGACAGATGCAGTTCAATGCTGATAAATGGAAAGTTTTGAGGTTAGGTAATGATATATGATAGAGTTACAAGATACGAGATAGATGGTGTTGTGATTGCAAAGTCGGGTATTTCGAAAGGGAACTTGGAGTTATGATTAGTAAGAATTTAAACCAAAGATCAATGCATGAATGTTCGTAATAAGGCAAATAGTACACTAGGATTTATTAATCGAAGGGTTAATAACAAGACACCTGGTTTTGTTCTTCAGCTATAGCTTGCTCTTTAAAGCTCTTCATTCCCGTGCTGTCTCTTGGGTGGCTTAATTCTTATCAATCAATCAATTTGTTGCTTTGGTTAGGCCCCATTTTGATTATGCAGTTCAGTTTTAGTCGCCGTACTATAGAATTGATATAAATTCACTTGAACGTATCCAGCATAGTTAATTAACAAAGTTAATTCCCCAATTGCATTCACTGAAAAGGCGAAGAGTTAGGTGTGACATGATAGAGGTTTACAAGTTGATGAATGGACATAACAAATGGGATATTAAAAGTATCAGCACCAGACGAAATAATGGGTATAAATTGCATAAGTTTAGATTTAGGAAAGACCTGGGAAAATACTGGTTCGGTAACAGGGTTGTTGATTTGTGGAACAAATTACCGCCAAACGTGGATTGATTGTTTCAAACGTGGGTTCGACATGTATATGAGTGGCTTGGGTGGTTATAAGAGTGGAAAAATGTTGTAAGCTGAGTGCCTCAAGCCTCTGGACTGGGACCTCTGTTGTTTATAATAAATATAAATATTTTAGATTAAGGTTTGAGTAGCAGCATTTGCAAATTTGCCGATGATACAAAAATCGAATATCAAAAAATATCAAAATATCAAAAATCGAAAATCCAATATATGATCTGTCTTGATCTTTAATGGACCTATCCTTTTCCTAACCTTTGTTCAATATAACTGAAAAAAACCTTTAGGATTTGCCTTTGCTTAACCTGCTATACGAACTTCAGAGTTAATTTTTTTCAACTTCATAGTGGTGGAGGAATTATTTTTCGAACTTCATAGTAGTGAAGGTGGGCTGCCTCGATTGTTTCAAGCGCGGGTTAGACATGTATATTAGTAGGATTGGGTGGTTGTAGATAGGAGCTGCCTGGTATGGGCCAATAGGCCTTCTGCAGTTACCTTTGTTCTTATGTTTTTGCCCTGTAACCTAAATGGTTACAGAGGCACATATATGGGCTTAGGGACTGAACCCCACAATACATTTAGCTAAACTGGTTACAATCTTGATGATATAGTTACAAAATTCATTATAAGTCGTCACATTCGAGATCGACCATTCGTCGAGTCGTCGATCGTCACATTATCAATGGGTTCGAGATCAACCACAATTACAGTTTCTATGCAGGCGATGAGTCACAATAACCTGGCTAAAGTATGTTGACCAGACCACACGAAGGTGAAGGGATGACGATGGGATGTTGCCTTAAGCGTCAAAACGAAAATGTGTATACTCTTTTTACTTTCCTGACCTTAGTTCTCTAGCTACGTATTTCATTTTGGTACCAACGTGTTCGCAATACAATTCTCTAGAAGAACATTAGTAAAAAAGGTCACGAAAGGTATAGGGATACCAGCACCAAATAAATAACTACGGAGATGACTCGCCATGAGCGCCCAACAGCAACAAGATGTTTTTACTCTTGCGATTGTTATCACTTCCACAGTTGTTCTACAGCGTTAATTTTGGTATCAATGGACTCGCAATGAAATTCCCAACACGGTGATATGAATATAAACGTAGAATAATGGTTGCGGCCCACCCGCAAGAGTGTGGGAAATGGCGGAACTGTTACCGAGTATCAGTGATGCTACGACACACGTGTGATACAGAGATTTGAAAGTTTATAATTATTTCACTGTCGTGACATTATTATTCTATGTACGTCATTCATTTTTGTGTCAATGTGTTCGCAATAGAATGTTCTATGAGCCCGTAGGAAAAAAAAACAACAAAGCGTAAGTTAGAATAGCACCAAATATAAAACAACGTGGAACATATCAGTGAGCGGCAAACACACACGAAATGTTTTTACTGTTGTTATGTTTGTCAAGTTTATACTTGTTGCACACAGTTATTTTTGGTTGTACATTGATCGGAATAAAATTCCCTAAACAGACATATGCATATAATACATGATATGGGGGAAGCATTACCAGTATAAACGGTTAAAGTCACCCACCTGCAACCCGTTTGGGACACTCATGATCAGTTGTGTTGTATTTGTACAAAACAAAGGCATTATGCAATGCCATTTGCAGGAAATAAACGTTGTCTTTTTGGTCCACTTGTGAGTTTTCCTGGTAAAATGGTAATACTATTTGATCGAAGTGGTCCACACCTTTCATGAACTTATTGTACCATGCAGCCTAGTGGTGAGAAAGACAACCTCATGGCGCGCAGTTTGAAACAAACCCAAAGTAAATCGGATTAAAATTGAATTTTATACAAATATTTTTTGAGGACATCATTTTATGTCCACATTGCGGAAGCGGCTAGGCAAACAGGACTCCAGGTGATGTCCTGGTCCGCATAATTAAAGTATAAATTGTGTTGAGAAAAAATAAGAAAAAATTGAAAAAAAGGGGGGGGGAACATTGCAGAAAAAGAGTAAAAATACAATTTGGTCAACAAAACAGCATTGTTTAAAATAGAAGATATGGATTGACATTTTGGTGGTTAGGTAGGTTACATTGAGTTAATTAGGTAGTACTTAGTTTTTATCTGTTATAGATAGGAGCTGCCTGGTATGGGCCAATAGGCCTTCTGCAGTTACCTTTGTTCTTATGTTTTTGCCCTGTAACCTAAATGGTTACAGAGGCACATATATGGGCTTAGGGACTGAACCCCGCAATACATTTAGCTAAACTGGTTACAATCTTGATGATATAGTTACAAAATTCAGTATAAGTCGTCACATTATCAATGGGTTCGAGATCAACCACAATTACAGTTTCTATGCAGGCGATGAGTCACAATAACCTTAAGCGTCAAAACAAAAATGTGTATACTCTTTTTACTCTCCTGACCTTAGTTCTTGAGCTACGTATTTCATTTTGATACCAACGTGTTCGCAATAAAATTCTCTAGAAGAACATCAGTAAAAAAGGTCACAAAAGGTATAGGGATACCAGCACCAAATAAATAACTATGTAGACTGGCCGTGAGCGCCCAACAGCAACAAGATGTTTTTACTCTTGGGATTGTTATCACTTCCACACTTGTCCTACAGCGTTAATTTTGGTATCAATGGACTCGCAATGAAATTCCCAACACGATGATATGAATATAAATGTAGAAAATGGTCGCGGCCCACCCGCAAAAGTGTGGGAAGTGGTGGAACCGTTACCCAGTATTGGTGACGTGACAACACATGCGCGATACAGAGCTTTGAAAGTTTATAATTATTTCACTGTCCTGACATTATTATTCTATGTACGTCATTCAATTTTGTGTCAATGTGTTCGCAATAGAATGTTCTATGAGCCCGTAGGTAAAAAAGAGCAACAAAGCGTAAGATAGAATAGCACCAAATATAAAACAACGCTGGAACATATCAGTGAGCGTCAAACACACGAAATGGACCCAGTTGGAAATGTGTGTGTTGTATGGGTGGTCAATAGCGATGTTTTGATGTGTTTGTTAGGTGATGTCTGCGAAAGTAAATCGGTGGTGTGAGTGTCCTGAGTGTGTCCGCATAATTTTTAAAGTAGTAGGTAATTGAGATTGTATGAGAAAACAAGAAAAAAAAGGGA
>WNGS01036184.1:0-18433 GCA_020271785.1 Procambarus virginalis | reverse complement strand
ATCAAACCATACAAGTAGCACTCTTCATTTACCACTACCGTAAAAATCAACCTTTTAGCCAACCCAGAAACAAACGAACATAGGCAACTATCTTAACCTATCGCGTCCAAAGCAGAGTAATCGCATATTTTTGAGATATTTATTTTCTGAATAGTTCCATTTGTAAAATTGGTTAATATAACGTAAAAAAAACACACACACGCGACCCATTAGTTAAGAGAGCGAGCTGCAGTGTGCAGGATACATTCGTCATCCTATTATCAACGCAATGGGTCAAGAGTTCACAAATAAGGACTATCTCGAACCGGGTAATTGTTTTCAGCATGGACTATCTCACAGGGTGATTGTCTTCAGCATGGACTATCTCACAGGTGATTGTCTTCAGCATGGACTATCTCACAGGGTGATTGTCTTCAGCATGGACTATCTCACAGGGTGATTGTCTTCAGCATGGACTATCTCACAGGGTAATTGTCTTCAGCATGGACTATCTCACAGGGTGATTGTCTTCAGCATGGACTATCTCACAGGGTAATTGTCTTCAGCATGGACTATCTCACAGGGTGACAGTTCTCAGTATGGACTATCACAGTCGTATATAGTTACAGTGATGAAGGTCGAGTATAATAAGGTCACTGTGACCTGCGTCACCCGAGCAACGCCGGGTACCTACTATAGTTACTCTACAGATATGACGTAGCGCGCCATTAATACCCATTACAGCATGGGGTTTAGAGAGGAGAGCCTCACGTCATCACGTAAACAGCGATGATAGCAGATACGAAGATATCCGCCCACTATCGATATCGTCGCCATCCCGAGTGCATAGTGTGTTGCTGATTCTTAGAAGTCCTTGCCACAGTAGCGCTTGATAAAGGGGACGACTGACTGCCGCTGGCAAAGTCTGGATATAATGCCATTTCGCTAAAGGGTGCCATAATGGCATCTAGTTCTGGACCTTTTCTACTGTTGGCTGTTGTATGATGCTCTGTGTAGCCAGCCACTGTGCCTGGTGCTAGAGTGATGTTGATGAGTAAATTTGTAATGCTTTTTTTGGAACTCTTGTGGAATGCGGACTTTAGATTGGGGATTAATCGTTTCAGTGGATAGGAAGCAAATGTAAGGAACTTGTTTCATTGTGTTCCAGCAACATGCATGTTCTCACATGGCAGGAACGCAACACCTTGCTTCCACATACAAGAAACCCTTTCCACATATCCCCCACATACCATACACTCCCAACATATTTTCCCCACATTCAAGGGACTTAACACCTGTGGCACCAGCATTGATAAAGTGTGTTATATGGCGAAGAGTGTTACCTAAGGCCATTGTACTAGCCTTGTGTTTCCCCTGGTGTTTTGTTGCCATATGTGTGTTGTCTTGTGTTATCTGACGAGCAGGTTGTGTTGCCAGGTGCCATACCATCAACTGTATGGCGTCTAACATCATATGCCCAGAAGGGTGTCCTTTATTCCCAATGTACCTTCTTGTATATGAATAAATAAAATAAATAAATAAATATTGCCTATGTTGCTTGTGTTAAGTTGCCTCATTATGTTGGTGCCTACATATTACTCACTGATATATATATGTACCAAATAGTACCCGCAGACACATAAACCACATGTTACTCGAAGTCACATATCCTGCATATTGTACACAGACACATATATTACACATGTGTCTGTGAGTGCACGTCTAAAGTGTTTCTGTAAGTGTGTCTCTAAAACTAAACTTACTTGTTACTTGTTCAGTAATTCACATCAGTTTACTTTTCAAGTCTATTAGGAAAGTGTTCTTGTTAAAATCTTTTAAAAACAAAAGTTCAAGAATTTGCAAAAAAAAAAAAACAAGTAACATATTAAAAAATAATTATAATAATTACAAACATAAAATGAATAAATTTATATAATATATAAATCCAAGCCTTAACAAAAAGTTACAAGTAAACGGGATTTAGATTGATGACAAATATTGTATAGGAGCAACGGTGGGGTGAGGTGGGACTTCCGCCGGCCCACAGCAATAGGTCGGACTTACGCCGGCCCACAGCAATAGGTCGGACTTCCACCGGCCCACAGCAATAGGTCGGACTCCCACCGGCCCACAGCAATAGGTCGGACTTCCACCGGCCCACAGCAATAGGTCGGACTTCCACCGGCCCACAGCAATAGGTCGGACTTCCACCGGCCCACAGCAATAGCTCGGACTCCCACCGGCCCACAGCAATAGCTCGGACTTCCACCGGCCCACAGCATCCTCCGGCCCACACACCAACAGATGGGACACAGTACATAAAATAAGGCGCATGCGCAGCGATAGTGAGGGAGGAAATGACATGGCTGGCTGGCACATGAAGGATTTCCATTATTTCCTCTCTCTTACACCCTCCTCCTTCTCCTTCTACATCATCGTCTTACAATTCCTCCTCATCATCTTTATCCTCGCTCTCTTCCACGTCGAGGCGATGAAGTCATGGATAAACAAACTTGAGAATCCATAGCGAATCTTAAAGTAAATATATTAAACATATCACCAAAAAAGATAGACCAACACAGGGAGATTAACGCACAAGAATGATAATAAAACGCTCGTTGACACGTTAGATAAAATTAGAAGATTTTCAAGACTTGAATTACATGCATGAAGGAATAATTACCTTATTATGGGCATGAGAAGACAAGTACCCGCATGTGGAGCAAGACAAGTACCCGCATGTGGAGCAAGACAAGTACCCGCATTTGTAGCAAGACAAGTACCCGCATGTGTAGGAAGACAAGTACCCGCATGTGGAGCAAGACAAGTACCCGCATGTGTAGCAACACAATAACAGCAGAAGACAAGTACCCGCCTGTATACCCGCACAACAACGGAAGTAATGCTGTTACTGGTTCATGAACTACTAACAATCCATGACCAAGAATCTAACTGGAATGATCTTGTTCTCCTCTTCTCGTCAATATATGTATATTGACGAGTACAAGATTATGTATATACCCGATCAGAGTGTTCCTGGGTGGTCACTTTCATCAACCAGAGTGTTCCTGGGTGGTCACTTTCATCAACCAGAGTGTTCCTGGGTGGTCACCTTCATCAACCAGAGTGTTCCTGGGTGGTCACCTTCATCAACCAGAGTGTTCCTTGGTGGTCACCTTCATCAACCAGAGTGTTCCTGGGTGGTCACTTTCATCAACCAGAGTGTTCCTGGGTGGTCACCTTCATCAACCAGAGTGTTCCTGGGTGGTCACCTTCATCAACCAGAGTGTTCCTTGGTGGTCACCTTCATCAACCAGAGTGTTCCTGGGTGGTCACTTTCATCAACCAGAGTGTTCCTGGGTGGTCACTTTCATCAACCAGAGTGTTCCTGGGTGGTCACCTTCATCAACCAGAGTGTTCCTTGGTGGTCACCTTCATCAACCAGAGTGTTCCTGGGTGGTCACTTTCATGAACCAGAGTGTTCCTGGGTGGTCACTTTCATCAACCAGAGTGTTCCTGGGTGGTCACTTTCATCAACCAGAGTGTTCCTGGGTGGTCACTTTCATCAACCAGAGTGTTCCTGGGTGGTCACTTTCAGCAACCAGAGTGTTCCTGGGTGGTCACTTTCATCAACCAGAGTGTTCCTGGGTGGTCACCTTCATCAACCAGAGTGTTCCTGGGTGGTCACCTTCATCAACCAGAGTGTTCCTTGGTGGTCACCTTCATCAACCAGAGTGTTCCTGGGTGGTCACCTTCATCAACCAGAGTGTTCCTGGGTGGTCACCTTCATCAACCAGTGTTCCTGGGTGGTCACCTTCATCAACCAGAGTGTTCCTGGGTGGTCACCTTCATCAACCAGAGTGTTCCTGGGTGGTCACCTTCATCAACCAGTGTTCCTGGGTGGTCACCTTCATCAACCAGAGTGTTCCTGGGTGGTCACCTTCATCAACCAGAGTGTTCCTGGGTGGTCACCTTCATCAACCAGAGTGTTCCTGGGTGGTCACCTTCATCGACCAGTGTTCCTGGGTGGTCACCTTCATCAACCAGTGTTCCTGGGTGATCACCTACATCAACCAGAGTGTTCACGTTCGTCAAACAGAACAACCTTGAAGTTGGCAAAAAGTTACTCAGTTCAATATCTTTCAAATAAGCTAATTTATCATTTCGATTGTTCAAAGATTATTATAAAAAAAACAATATATGTGACATATATGATCCGGGTCCAGTGTTTAAAGCCAATAAAATTGTATTGTAATTGATTCAGTTAAATCTTTTATCCATGAATGAAACAGTTATCTCTGGCTGGTAACTTTTTTACCAGTACCTGTGTGTGTAGCATTTAATTAACTTTGTACCACCTGTGTGTGTAGCAGATAACTTGTAGATATTATTATATTATTATTATTATTATTATTATTATTATTATTATTATTATTATTATTATTATTATTATTATTATTATTATTATTATTATTTAAGCCCTGGTCCCCTCCCTCTATTCTAAGGAACGACTAATAGCTAGTTTAGGCAAAACTTCCTTATCAGTCTCTTAATATCTATGGTATTTCCCGTTGGGTTGGTGATAAGGGTTTGTAAAGGGTGCTCGGGAGGCAGGTATTGGAGCACGATCTTCCTCTTTTGCAAGAATTCCACTTAGATATGATATTTACCGCACGTTTGAATCAATGATGATATGAAATTTATCAATGTAACTGTGTGTTTGAAAAGAAGCGATGGACTCAGGAATATATATATATATATATATATATATATATATATATATATATATATATATATATATATATATATATATATATAACATATATCATATTGCCCCCAAGAGGGAGTATACTAGGCAGCGTCACTCATCCTTTGAGTGAACACACCGCCATAGCAGCCTGGTATGTTGCTAATGTTTTTTTCGTGAATGATGGCGAAATATTATAAATTTGGGGAATTTTCTTTTGGGATGGTTCTTCGGAAGTCCCCGGCTACAGAGACGAAGAATTCCTACAACTAGCGCGTCGAGTGCTAGTTGTAGCGATTCCTGGAACTGTCACAGGATAGCAACACTTGCCTTGTCAGCTGACTCACAGCAACCCGCGCACCTTCGGGAATACCAGCATGATTTATGAGTATTCACCTCGCAACTGTCGCCCACGGTGTATTGGGGAGTCTCGGGGGGGGTGTATCCCCGCGGGTCTTCCGGTGAAAATAACTCCGGTTTGTGTTGGGGGGATTTGTCTTGGGAACTCAACCAGGGAGTTCTTGGAACCGTCAATATTGTGTCCTCGGAACTGTCAGCTCCGGTGTCGTAGGGACTGTCAACTCCAGTGTCGTAGGGACTGCCACCTTGGGTATGCTGGAGATCCACCTCTCGACGTGCCCACACTTCCGCTTAGAGCCGTCTTATCTACGCTTGGGTCAGTTCCTCAAACTGATATCGTTTATCACACAATATCTAAACCATGTGTGCCATCTTGGGCCATTAATACACTTGGCATCCGGATCTAAGTCCACGAGAAGACGGGGGACGTCATTCTGTCCCCGTGAGATACAGTAGACGCGATCTTAAATAGAGTAACGTTCGGTTAATCGCCTGCAAGGATGCTCGCCTGCAAGGATAATCGCTTGCAAGGATAATCACCTGCTAGGATAATCACCTCCAAGTAACACCCTCCTCTCCCCTATGTCCTCCTCGCCTGGGTGCAGTAAATATCAGTAGCTAAAGTATAGAATCGTCTCGCTAGAAACATACCGATGTTCTTTTGTTCCCTGATCGAGCGCACTTCTCTTAGAATCGCTAACGAAAAGGAATGTCATGTCCCAGGAAATGCATCTGGATGAGTATACTTGGAACCGCTAAAGCTAGCAAACAATTTATCAGGCATGGCAACATTAAGATTCCTTCAAGTAGCTTTATAAGAAAGTCGTCAGTCATTCGTTGTGGGAGCAGGTTTGGTCTGATGGTGGGCTTAATGGCTAGGTATATGGCTAAGGAATCCTGGAAAGTTGTTATGGCTATCAAGATAGCCTTCTGGCCAAGTGCTGAACATTGTCCAGGACTAAAGTAAACTCAGTGAGTATACTCAAGAGATGCTGAGTACACTACTCAGTGTGTATACTCAAGAGCTGCTGAGTACACTACTCAGTGTGTATACTCAAGAGATGCTGAGTACACTCCTCACTGTGTATACTCAAGAGATGCTGAGTACACTACTCAGTGTGTATACTCAAGAGCTGCTGTGTACACTTCTCACTGTGTATACTCAAGAGCTGCTGAGTACACTCCTCACTGTGTATATATATACCACTGTGTGTATTTTAACTTCCTATTGTAATGTTAATGTTCCTAATAATTCAATGATGTCATCTTCTGATTGGTCTAGAACAAGATAATGTTTTCCTTCCGAAAGGTCACCTCCTTATATAGACTATGATTATTTTAATATAATTCGTATTTATAAACCACAATGTTCGTTCAGCATGATAACATCCCATATTTTATCTTCGATAATCGCTGAAAAAATCTTGATAATTGTTATGAGTATTTCATTACCTTTTTTTATTTTTTTGATTATGAATGGTTTTAATGGTCTGGCATACAAAAGTATTGTCACATCTAAAAAAAAGTTTTTTTTCCCTGTCTCCGGATATTTTGTGCATTCTGTCTTGCCGGCACTGATGCGCAACACTGATGAAAGTCTGCTCGTTGGGCGCACGTTCTCTGCTGTCTGCACCTGGAGGTCTGCTCTTGTTTCTAGCGTGGGACTTTATCTCTGCTGTCTAAGACCGAGGGGAACCTCTCATCTACAACGTCGGGAGTGTATCCACGCTATCTACAACGTGGGGAGTGTATCTACGCTATCTACAACGTGGGGAGTGTATCTACGCTATCTACAACGTGGGGAGTGTATCTACGCTATCTAGAACGTCGGGAGTGTATCTACGCTATCTACAACGTCGGGAGTGTATCTACGCTATCTACAACGTCGGGAGTGTATCTACGCTATCTACAACGTGGGGAGTGTATCCACGCTATCTACAACGTGGGGAGTGTATCTACGCTATCTACAACGTCGGGAGTGTATCTACGCTATCTACAACGTCGGGAGTGTATCTACGCTATCTACAACGTCGGGAGTGTATCTACGCTATCCAAGAGCGTGTACTTGGGTCGGACGAAGAGAGATTCCAGCAGTGTGGAGCTGCAGATGCAGGTCACCTTGGCGTATAGTAACGTATGATTTAAGAGCCAACATTATTGACAATATTTGATGAATAATGCATGATATTATTTACTGCCTCTATGCATGTTATGTATTATCTGCTGTCTCTATGCATGCTATGTATTGCCTGCAGCCTCTACGTATGCTATGTATTCTCTGCTGCCTCACATTTTCTTGAGGGGAAGGGACTATCAGGGGAAAGCGCCAAGAGATTACGACTATATTACACTGGGAAGGGGTCAGGATAAGGATTTGAGATGGGACGGGGAGAAGGAATGGTGCCCAACCATTTGGACGGACGGGGATTGAACGCCGACCTGCATGAAGCAAGACCGTCCAGTATACCCCAAGGATAATGGGAGGTTTGACTATATTTGTGTTGATTAAGTGGCTTCAAAATTCTGTTTCTTTTGTCTAATGCTTAAAAGTTCTACCATTTTTGTTTATGATATCCAGTCTATGGCTGAAAATGAAGAAACGACAGCGTTTTGATTCGTCTTGGGGCCAGATTCACGAAGCAGTTACGCAAGCACTTACGAACGTGTACATCTTCAATCTTTGACGGCTTTTCTTACATTTATTGAACAGTTTACAACCATGAAAATTTGTCAATCATCTGTTGTTATTGTTATAAACAGCATCCTGGTGCTTCGGAGCTCATTATCCGTTTAATAATTGTAAACACAGCCGCCAAAGATTAGGAAAAGGTGTACAGGTTCGTAAGTGCTTGCGTAACTGCTTCGTGAATCTGGCCCCTGGTCCTCGGGCGTATTCCACCGTGTTTCTGTCACACGCCTTGATAATGGTCCACGACCGACCGAAACGTCGTCGTTCCTTCATTTTCAGTTATAGATTGGATATCATAAATAAAATGGTAGAACTTTTAAGCATTAAGCAGAAGAAACAGAATTTTGAAGCCACTTCATCAACACCCATCAAAGCAAGTTGTACATACAAAATAGAATTAATATGCAGGCGATGAGTCACAATAACGTGGCTAAAGTATGTTGACCAGACCACACACTAGAACGTGAAGGGATGACGACGTTTCGGTCCGTCCTGGACCATTCTCAAGTCGACACAATCGACTTGAGAATGGTCCAGGACGGACCGAAACGTCGTCATCCCTTCACGTTCTAGTGTGTGGTCTGGTCTAGAATTAATATTTTACTTGTACTCGGAATTTATCCACGTGTACTCGGAATTTATCGATAATGAGTATAGGCTTTCACCGCAGTAAAGACTGTATCATACATAAAAACATCAAGGATACAGAAAATTCAAATCACCTACATCAGAATCATTAATCAGAGAACACTAGACGGCTGCAGATGCGATTAGATTACTCTGATAGCCAAAAGGTTATATGAGAGAGTGGAGTTGTTTTGCTGGCCGCTGCCTATGTGATGGACTATTTCTTACGGCTGATATGTTCCCCGGCCTTGAGAGGCTACGTGAGATCTAAGGACAATCCTCATCCTAGAAAGAGAAGCTACGAGAGCGACACATTATTCAACTCTGTCACACATTACGCTTGTCAAGTTTATTGTCAATGTGAAGAGGGTTGGAAAGATTTTGCCCAGAAGCTGTGATGGGGGAGGTGGGGATGGTATTTGGTGAGTGGGTAAGGGTAGGGAGTGATGGGGAAGGTTAGGATGTTGGGGGGAGGTCATGGGTAAGAAATGATGGGGAAGGGTTGGCATTAGAAGGAAAGGGTAGAAAGTTGTAGGTAAGTGCAGTGACAAATAAGAGAGAGAAGCAGTCCGTCTGTCATCATAACTCACACGACATTCTCCATTTCTATAACGTTTCCTTCCCTGTACGTCTCAGAGGTGCAGGAGCGAGACATACGATTCGGAGAACAAACTCCATTATTCGTGGGAAAATTATATATTTTTTTCACATAATTAATCAGCAAAGAAATAGCTTTAAATCATAAACAAAAAGTTCATGTATTTATGGAAATCAATATAAGTTAAAAGACTAGAAAAAATGCAAACCAAATCAAAAGATATTCAAGGTAAAGAACAGAAAATATATATAAATTATAAAACATGAAAAGGAACGTGCAATTTCGAGACAAAGCAAAGTGTCCTCAGGCTCGCTGCAGTCTTGGCCGTTCCCTAAGGCACATTCATCAATTTTAACATAGTGTGTGTAATAAAAATAGGTTTATTCTCATATGCAAATTAATATTATTATATATTAAAATTATTCAACCCGTCCTCGACTCAAGTCCATTACATCCAGCGGTTGACCCCACAGACGCATTCATAAACTGTTACATGCTGTTCATTCAAAACAGGAATTTTCTTAAATATGAATTAATATTATAATATATTAGCATATTGTGCATATATAGGCATAGGATAGGTTAGGTCAGGTGTTTAGGTTCTGTTGGCGATTATTTGTATTTGTAGTACGTGGGTGAAGCATTTACAGTATTGTGGTTCGAACAAAATTCATCAGTGAAGCACTTGTTCCGGAAGTGTTCGAACGAAATCAGCTGTAAGTCGTGTGTAAACCGTTTTTCATTCATAAACAGGGGGTTTGGTGGGTCCATGGAATCACTTTTGGGTCTTTGTTTGGAGGACGGACTGTTGTATTGTGTACGTGGGTGACGTATTTACATCGTTGCAATTTGAGCAGAGGACGTGAGCGAAGCTTTGTTCGAGAAAGGTACATACGTCATCAGTTCTGAGGCGTGTTTTAAACTGTTTTTCATTCATAAACAAGGGGTCAGGTGGGTGCATGGATGGACTTGGGCCTTTGTTTATGTGGACGGGGGTGCATAAACAGNCTACGCGCTGCGTCCGGCCAGCCGCTGTACTCCATGACCCACGGAACTGGTTTTGTCAGTCATCCATACGGGACCAACTACAGTACCGCGGCCCCATGCTGGCGCTTTCAAGTACTTTTCTTCAAGGTTGTGGACGCAGTGGCGTTGGCTTGTCTGACTCATCCTCTTGGTCGGGTCGGTTGAGCGAAGGTCTCGCTTCTGACATGGTAGGAGACCAGTTCACGACGATCCAAGTGGTTGGTCACCTCCTCATCCCAGCTCCTTGTCCTCATATCCCAGCTCCTTGTCCTCATATCCCAGTTCCTCGTCCTCATATCCCAGCTTCTTGTCCTCATATCCCAGTTCCTCGTCCTCATATCCCAGCTCCTTGTCCTCATATCCCAGTTCCTCGTCCTCATATACCAGCTTCTTGTCCTCATATACAGCTTCTTGTCCTCATATCCCAGTTCCTCGTCCTCATATACCAGCTTCTTGTCCTCATATACCAGCTTCTTGTCCTCATATCCCAATTCCTCGTCCTCATATCCCAGCTTCTTGTCCTCATATCCCAGTTCCTCGTCCTCATATCCCAATTCCTCGTCCTCATATCCCAGCTTCTTGTCCTCATATCCCAGTTCCTCGTCCTCATATACCAGCTTCTTGTCCTCATATCCCAGTTCCTCGTCCTCATATCCCAGCTCCTCGTCCTCATATACCAGCTTCTTGTCCTCATATCCCAGCTCCTTGTCATCATGCACCAAGTGCTGTGTAGACATATCGGATTAGCGTATTCTCTCATAATTAGCTTTCCCCTGATAATTCCCTCCTCCTCACAACATCAAGTTCTCTGCACTGACTGCTGAATGAATTTTGTAATTGTGGATTGTGGGGGGTGGGAGATTAACCTATTTTCACATATGATAATACAGCATGTAATGGGGGATTAGGAGCCTGATATCCCTATTCTAAGAATGAGGATTAGAGAGTAAGGGGATAGAGGGGAGGATAAGTGAGACCATTACAAGAGTCAGGACGCATAAGCGCCCATGACATACGACGCATGACAGCATGACACTCTCACATTCTCTTCTCGTCCGTAAAGGACGAGAAGATAAGGAGGAGGAAACAATAGTGGTACCTCAGTTTAAGAGTTTAATTCGTTCCTGGAGACAGCTCTTATTCCGAAAAACTCGTATTCTGAAGCTAATTTCCCCATAAGAAATAATGGGAAATGAATTAATCCGTTCCTGACTACCCCAAAACCCCATATCAAACTAAATTTCTGACCTTGATGTTCATTTCTGACCCTCCCTAAGTCTCCCCCACACAATCTCCCCTCCACCCCCATGTCCCTACCCACCTGCTCCCCCTACCTGCTTACACCTGCCCACCCCCACCTGCCAGCTCTGGTATGGGCTTCCCCCAATTTCCTGTACCCCACTCGCCCTAATTCACCCGATGTTTATTTACTGTTTATTACTGTTTACTGTACTGCTTATTTGCCTTTTGATTAAAAAAATGAGAACAGTTAGAAACGTTGCTGCAAGAAGTAGTGAATATGTGGGGTCTGCAGGTTGCTCCTAGCAACACCCTGTTGGACAAGTTATCTCAAGGCGAGCCTGGCCTCAGGCTGGGCTTGGGGAGTGGAACAAATCCCAGAACACTCTCCAGGTGTGTGGGCTAGTGGGCCACTCTCCAGGTGTGTGGGGCCAGTACACCTGAGCACGATAACAAAATGGTAAAGTACAATAAGTAACCCAACCAGGATTTCCCCAAGCATTTACCCAACCACTTACGGACGCCAGTACATCTCTCCTCAATCATGGTGACTGTGTTGACATTTGTTATACAGTTGACGAGCCCTGAAGCAACTATGAGGGGTGTTAATAACAATAATAAAAATCATGGTAGTTGTGAACTTTCCAAGCTCGTAAACCCTTTAATAAATGTAAACAAAGAAGAAAATGATTTAGAAAGATGTACAGGCTTCGTAAGTGGTTGTGTTACAACAATAACAACTTCATAAAAGTATTTGTGTGTACGTCTGATACCATACTACTTGTGAAGGAGGAAAGGTATATGTTATCTCTCAGAATGTCTGGTAATATGTTTATGGTTTGTGATGTGTGTATATGTACTGAACGGGGTGAGAATAGCTTGAGCTACCTCATCCCTTTGTGTGTATTTTACATCAATAAACTTCTTTCAATTTCAACCTCAAAGTTACAGCTTTGCAACAACCGTTACATAGAAGGATACAAGACGGACCGATATGTTGGCAATCTCTTTTCATGTGTAGGGGGGGGAGGGTTGGGTTTAGCCCAGTTACTGTGACTTATTATCTGTACGAACAACGTAACCTTTACAGCTCTCTCGCAGTCTGTGACAGGAAGCTTAAATACAATGTTGTCTTGCCCGTGTATTATGTTTTGATGGAATACACTCATGGTGGTACGGGAATACCTTCATGTGTACGAGGATACATATATACCCATTGCTTTCATGGTTATGATGGTATATACTTGTGATAATGATGGTATGCATGGACAAAATATTATAAAAAAACGTAATTTGTCTTCGATATATGACTTCCAGGTATTTTTGGCTGCAGGCACGTGGTCGTCAGATGTGCAATGTCACTCAGCATGACAGTCAGGTTTGGCCTACAGTCTTAGATGTCAGATATGCTTCTGCCTGCAAGTAAACTCACTCCTTCTTGCACTTGTTAAATGAATGTTGCAAAGTTTACAGCTGGTTTTTCACTCTCACATTCCCCTTCCCCTTCCAAACTTCCTTAACATTCCTCCATTCCCCCTCCAACCACCTAACACCTCTCCCCCACAATCTGGAACCTCTCCCTCCTCCCCCTAATCATTTCAGGGGCTATCAATTTAGGTATTAACCCCAGTCGTGATCTAGGTTACAGGGGTGTCAAGGCTCTTTTAGATTCTGATTGACTCTGTTGCCAGGGAGAGATGGATTTAACTCTGCTACTTCTTGACTTTTTCACTTCTCCTACCTCGATGACTTCTCTACTTCTCCTACCTCCTTGACTTCGAAAACTTTAGTTCCACCCTTGACCTTAATTCGTGTTTCGATTAAAAAATATATATAATTTCTTTGTCCATAATTATATAATGTATCACACAATCTCTATTTATTTTCATTTCTAAGATGTATGTGTCATCTGTCATGGAAAGTAACCTGTCTCTCACCTCTGTCTAAGATGGTATATGGTCCATCTGTCATGGAAGCAATCTGTCACTCTCCTCTAAGATGACGTTCGCCTGCTTCCAATTAGCTTGTCACTCGGCCCTGTCTAACATACGGTGTCTGTGCCCTATGCCATGCTAATAGTCTGACTCGCCTCTGTCAAAGATGGTGTCTGTGTCGTTTGTCATGTTGACATTCTTTCGTAGTCGTCTATCTCTACGATAGAGTCTGTGTCTATTGCCATGTTGGTACACTTGTAAGCGTTAAAATAAACCTTTGCTGGACTGTCCGGAAGCTATTATAGAGGTCTTAATAGCCCTCCCAAAGTAGTTAATAGGACCTACTTAAATAGGACTTAAACAGTTATTTCGGAAAATCTTTGAACAGGTTCTTGTTGATAGATAAGAAAAGCATCTTGAATTGAATTATTTACTATGTAAGAAGCAATTTGATTGTATATATAAGAGAAACAGACTAGATCCATTGTTGCAGATGACCAAGAAGTGGAACAAGAGTCTGGTTCTCGAATCCAAGGGTTTCGAACCGGTTCTCTAAACCAGGGGTTCGAACGGTTCTCTAAACCAGGGTTCCGAACCGGTTCTCTAACCCAAGGGTTTCGAACCAGTTGGCCATGGTGAATGCGGGATACGGAGGCTCGTCATAGATCATTGGCGAATTTGTTCAATATTTTAACTAGTTAATCAATAATGCGATACACCGAGGTGTGCACTATTTGACAGTGTATATACTGTGAGTTTATATGGAGTGTATTGAGGAGTGTAGTGTACTTATTGGTTGGTCAAGTTAGCTGTTGTGGGGCCTTAATAGCACCCCAGGGGTTGATAGGCCTAAAGCCCAAAACTGAACCAAAGAAAATGGTTTACTGAGCAAATTTCTCTCTTTAAAAAGCCTTTGTGCACAGAAGGGTCTAAAGCCTGTCACGACTTGAGCATTATGATGCCATAGTGACGTCACTCATCTCATACACACACTATAAAAAGCACGGATTTTTCCTTTTTTTTAGGTTAGGTTAGGTTAGATTAGGAAAGGTTAGGTTAGGAAAGGTTAGGTTAGGTTAGGTTAGGTTAGGTTAGGTTAGGTTAGGTTAGGAAAGGTTAGGTTAGGTTAGGTTAGGTTAGGTTAGGTTAGGTTTAGGAAAGGTTAGGTTAGGTTAGGTTAGGTTAAGTTAGGTAGGCTAGGTTAGGTTAGGAAAGGTTAGGTTAAGAAAGGTTAGGTTAGGAAAGGTTAGGTTAGGTTAGACTGGTTAGGTTAGGTTAGGAAAGGTTAGGTTAAGTTAGGTTAGGTTAGGTTAGGCTGGGTTAGGCTAGGCTAGGATGGGTTGAGATAGGTTGGGTTAGGTTAGGTTAGGTTAGGTTAGGTTAGGTTAGGTTAGGTTAGGTTAGGTTAGGTTAGGTTAGGTTAGGCTGGTTAGGCTAGGCTAGGAAGGGTTGAGATAGGTTGGGTTAGGTTAGGCTAGGTTAGGTTAGGTTAGGTTAGGTTAGGTTAGGTTAGGTTAGGTTAGGTTAGGTTAGGCTGGGTTAGGCTAGGCTAGGAAGGGTTGAGATAGGTTGGGTTCGGATGACTTACGAGCGTTGAAAGTGTTGCGATGACGTCTAAAGGACTATATATAGTTTATGAGGCTTCAGTCCCTACTCTCCGTACGTCGTGTTGCTTGTCGATACGTTTGGTTAACGAGTCAAGAACCTGTCCGGATGAACCACACTTCGAATCCCTCCGTCCGGACACTCCCGCCTCAGGGGGTCTCAGTATACCGTTGACAGGTCGGCCAGGAGGAGCGTGTTCGGATGACTGATGACTTGACGAGTCCGATAACGTGAGTGGGTGACTTTAGACGACTAGTATCACAACTGTGTGATACTAGTCAGGTTTTTTTTTTTGGGGGGGGGGATTTTTTGGTTGAATTGTTTGCTCGGCTTTTGTTAAATGCTTAGTTCCTTGGATGGGTTGATTGCCTACTTGAGTGTTTGACCTCGTTTTGGAGGGAATTTGATGTGAAATTGCATTTGTTTTTAAGCTATACATGCATCCATTTGGACTTATCGGTAGAGCGACGGCTCCGCTTTATGCTAGGTCGGTGCTCGATCCCGATGGTCCAAGTGGATGGGCATCGTTCCTCCTTCCCGTTCCACCTAGCCCAGCTCCTATCCCGTCCTCATGTCCCTTCCATTTGCCATATAAACTTGGTGCTTCCTCCTCATAATATCCAGCCGCCTTGCCTCCTCAGGTACCCCACTCACCAAGGATTGCTAAGGATAAAATAGCAGTCTTGAAAGATGGTATTACCTTCGGGAGTGCTTTTGTACTTGGAGCTTGGAAGGATCTAAGCCTGGATATAACCCTTGGGTCCAAGCCTTGAATCCAAGCCGTGGACCAAACTATACACGACCTTGGGAGGTCGTATCAAACCATACAAGTAGCAACTCTTCATTTACCACTACCGTAAATAATCCAACCTTTTAGCCAACCCAGAAACAAACGAACATAGGCAACTATCTTAACCTATCGCGTCCAAAGCAGAGTAATCGCATATTTTTGAGATATTTATTTTCTGAATAGGTTCCATTTGTAAAATTGGTTAATATAACGTAAAAAAAACACACACACGCGACCCATTAGTTAAGAGAGCGAGCTGCAGTGTGCAGGATACATTCGTCATCCTATTATCAACGCAATGGGTCAAGAGTTCCAAATAAGGACTATCTCGAACGGGTAATTGTTTCAGCATGGACTATCTCACAGAGTGATTGTCTTCAGCATGGAATCTCACAGGGTGATTGTCTTCAGCATGGAATATCTCACAGGGTGATTGTCTTCAGCATGGAATATCTCACAGGGTGATTGTCTTCAGCATGGACTATCTCACAGGTAATTGTCTTCAGCATGGACTATCTCACAGGGTGATTGTCTTCAGCATGGACTATCTCACAGGGTAATTGTCTTCAGCATGGACTATCTCACAGGGTGATTGTCTTCAGCATGGACTATCTCACAGGGTAATTGTCTTCAGCATGGACTATCTCACAGGGTGATTGTCTTCAGCATGGACTATCTCACAGGGTAATTGTCTTCAGCATGGACTATCTCACAGGGTAATTGTCTTCAGCATGGACTATCTCACAGGTAATTGTCTTCAGCATAGACTATCTCACAGGTAATTGTCTTCAGCATGGACTATCTCACAGGGTGACAGTTCTCAGTATGGACTATCACAGTCGTATATAGTTACAGTGATGAAGGTCGAGTATAATAAGGTCACTGTGACCTGCGTCACCCGAGCAACGCCGGGTACCTACTATAGTTACTCTACAGATATGACGTAGCGCGCCATTAATACCCATTACAGCATGGGGTTTAGAGAGGAGAGCCTCACGTCATCACGTAAACAGCGATGATAGCAGATACGAAGATATCCGCCCACTATCGATATCGTCGCCATCCCGAGTGCATAGTGTGTAGCTGATTCTTAGAAGTCCTTGCCACAGTAGGGCTTGATAAAGGGGACGACTGACTGCCGGTGGCAAAGTCTGGATATAATGCCATTTCGCTAAAGGGTGCCATAATGGCATCTAGTTCTGGACCTTTTCTACTGTTGGCTGTTGTATGATGCTCTGTGTAGCCAGCCGCTGTGCCTGGTGCTAGAGTGATGTTGATGAGTAAATTTGTAATGTTTTTTTGGAACTCTTGTGGAATGCGGACTTTAGATTGGGGATTAATCGTTTCAGTGGATAGGAAGCAAATGTAAGGAACTTGTTTCATTGTGTTCCAGCAACATGCATGTTCTCACATGGCAGGAACGCAACACCTTGCTTCCACATACAAGAAACCCTTTCCACATATCCCCCACATACCATGCACTCCCAACATATCTTCCCCACATTCAAGGGACATAACACCTGTGGCACCAGCATTGATAAAGTGTGTTATATGGCGAAGAGTGTTACCTAAGGCTATTGTACTAGCCTTGTGTTTCCCCTGGTGTTTTGTTGCCATATGTGTGTTGTCTTGTGTTATCTGACGAGCAGGTTGTGTTGCCAGGTGCCATACCATCAACTGTATGGCGTCTAACATCATATGCCCAGAAGGGTGTCCTTTATTGCCTATGTTGCTTGTGTTAAGTTGCCTCATTATGTTGGTGCCTACATATTACTCACTGATATATATATGTACCAAATAGTACCCGCAGACACATAAACCACATGTTACTCGAAGTCACATATTCTGCATATTGTACACAGACACATATATTACACATGTGTCTGTGAGTGCACGTCTAAAGTGTTTCTGTAAGTGTGTCTCTAAAACTAAACTTACTTGTTACTTGTTCAGTAATTCACATCAGTTTACTTTTCAAGTCTATTAGGAAAGTGTTCTTGTTAAAATCTTTTAAAAACAAAAGTTCAAGAATTTGCAAAAAAAAACACAAGTAACATATTAAAAAATAATTATAATAATTATAAACATAAAACGAATAAATCTATAATATATAAATCCAAGCCTTAACAAAAAAGTTACAAGTAAACGGGATTTAGATTGATGACAGACATTGTATAGGAGCAAGGGTGGGGTGAGGTGGGACTTACACCGGCCCACAGCAATAGGTCGGACTTCCACCGGCCCACAGCAATAGGTCGGACTCCCACCGGCCCACAGCAATAGGTCGGACTTCCACCGGCCCACAGCAATAGCTCGGACTTCCACCGGCCCACAGCAATAGCTCGGACTCCCACCGGCCCACAGCAATAGCTCGGACTTCCACCGGCCCACAGCATCCTCCGGCCCACACACCAACAGATGGGACACAGTACATAAAATAAGAGCGCATGCGCAGCGATAGTGAGGGAGGAAATGACATGGCTGGCTGGCACATGAAGGATTTCCATTATTTCCTCTCTCTACACACCTTCCTCCTTCTCCTTCTACTCTCTACATCATCGTCTAACCTTACCTCCTCGTCATCTTTATCCTCGCTCTCTTCCACGTCGAGGCGATGAAGTCATGGATAAACAAACTAGAGAATCCATAGCGAATCTTAAAGTAAATATATAAACATATCACAAAAAAGATAGACCAACACAGGAGATTAACGCACAAGAATGATAATAAAACGCTCGTTGACACGTTAGATAAAATTAGAAATTTTCAAGACTTGAATTACATGCATGAAGAATAATTACCTTATTATGGGCATGAGAAGACAAGTACCCGCATGTGG
>WNGS01036183.1:0-10211 GCA_020271785.1 Procambarus virginalis | reverse complement strand
ATTGCGTCTAGTTTTTGCCCAAACCCCCCTACAGTTTTCAAAATATCTGAAATTTCGGAAAATTGACACCTGAGCGTGATTTTTGAGCCGAATTCTGACTCTCGCACCTAGTTTCATTTTCAAATTACGAATTTTATTATACCGAAAATATGCCAATTACTGAAAACGGTGATGGGTCATATTTTTGCCCAAACCCCCCTACAGTTTTCAAAATATCTGAAATATCGGAAAATTGACACCTGAGCGTGATTTTTTGAGCCGAATTCTGACTCTCTGCACCTATTTTCCTTTTCAAATTACGACTTTTAATACCGAAAATATGCCAATTACTGAAAACCGGCGATTGGGTCATATTTTGCCCAAACCCCCCTACAGTTTTCAAAATATCTGAAATATCGGAAAATTGACACCTGAGCGTGACTTTTTGAGCCGAATTCTGACTCTCTGCACCTATTTTCATTTTCAAATTACGACTTTTTATACCGAAATGTACTGAATTATGCCAATTACTGAAAACGCCAATTACGCCAATTACGCCAATTACTGAAAACGGCTATGGGTCATATTTTGCCCAAACCCCCCTACAGTTTTCAAATATCTGACATATCGGAAAATTGACACCTGAGTGTGATTTTTGAGCCGAATTCTGACTCTCTGCACCTATTTTCATTTTCAAATTACGACTTTTTATACCGAAAATATGCCAATTACTGAAAACGGCGATGGGTCATATTTTGCCCAAACCCCCCTTACAGTTTTCAAATATCTGAAAAATCAGAAAATGACACCTGAGCTTGATTTTTGAGCCGAATTCTGACTCTCTGCACCTATTTTCATTTTCAAATTACGACTTTACACCGAAAATTATGCCAATTACTGAAAACGGCGATGGTTCATATTTTGCCCAAACCCCCCTACAGTTTCCAAAATATCTGGAAATATCGGAAAATTGACACCTGAGCGTGATTTTTGAGCCGATTCTGACTCTCTGCACACTATTTTCATTTTCAAATTACGACTTTTTATCCGAAAAATATGCCAATACTGAAAACAGCGATGCGTCATATTTTGCCCAAACCCCCCTACAGTTTTCAAAATATCTGAAATTTCGGAAAATTGACACTGAGCGTGATTTTTGAGCCGAATTCTGACTCTCTGCACCTATTTTCATTTTCAAATTACGAATGTTTTATACCGAAAATATGCCAATTACTGAAAAACGGCGATGGGTCATATTTTGCCCCAAACCCCCCTACAGTTTTCAAATATCTGAAATATCGGAAAATTGACACTCTGGCGTGATTTTTGAGCCGAATTCTGACTCTCTGCACCTATTTTCATTTTCAAATTACGACTTTTATACCGAAAATATGCCAATTACTGGAAAACGGCGATGGGTCATATTTGCCCAAACCCCCCTACGTTTTCAAAATATCTGAAATATCGGAAAATGGACACCGGAGCGTGATTTTTGAGCCGAATTCGGACTCTCTGCACCTATTTTCATTTTCAAATTACGACTTTTTATACCGAAAATATGCAATTACTGAAAACTGCGATGGGTCATATTTTGCCCAAACCCCCTACAGTTTTCAAAATATCTGAAATATCGGAACATTGACCACCTGAGCGTGATTTTTGAGCCGAATTCTGACTCTGCACCTATTTTCATTTCCAATTACGACTTTTTATACCGAAAAAAATGCCATTACTGAAACAGCGATGGGTCATATTTTGCCCAAACCCCCTACAGTTTTCAAAATATCTGAAATTTCGGAAAATTGACACCTGAGCGTGATTATTTTGAGCCGAATTCTGACCTCTTGGCACCTATTTTCATTTTCAAATTACGACTTTTATACCGAAAATATGCCAATTACTGAAAACGGCGATGGGTCATATTTTGCCCAAACCCCCCTACAGTTTTCAAAATATCTGAAATATCGGAAAAATTGACACATGAGCGTGATTTTTGAGCCGAATTCCTGACTCTCTGCACCTATTTTCATTTTCAAATTACGACTTTTAATACCGAAAATATGCCAATTACTGAAAACGCGATGGGTCATATTTTGCCCAAACCCCCCTACAGTTTTCAAAATATCTGAAATGTCGGAAAATTGACACCTGAGCGTGATTTTTGAGACGAATTCTGACTCTGCACCTATTTTCATTTTCAAATTACGACGTCTTATACCGAATATGCCAATTACTGAAAACGGCGATGGGTCATATTTTGCCCAACCCCCCTACATTTTCAAAATATCTGAAATATCGGAAAATTGACACCTGAGCGTGATTTTTGAGCCGAATTCTGACTCTCTGCACCTATTTTCATTTCAAATTACGACTTTTAATACCCGAAATATGCCAATTACTGAAAACGGCGAAAGTCATATTTTGCCCAAACCCCCCTACAGTTTTCAAAATATCTGAAATATCGGAAAATTGAACACCTGAGCGTGATTTTTAGCCGAATTCTGACTCTCTGCACCTATTTTCATTTTCAAATTACGACTTTTAATACCGAAAATATGCCAATTACTGCAAACGGCGAAAAGTCATATTTTGCCCAAACCCCCCTACAGTTTTCAAAATATCTGAAATATCGGAAAATTGAGACACCTGAGCGTGATTTTTTGAGCCGAATTCTGACTCTCTGCACTATTTCCATTTTCAAATTACGAATTTTATACGAAAATATGCCAATACCGAAAACGGCGATGGGTCATATTTTGCCCAAACCCCCCTACAGTTTTCAAATATCTGAAATATCGGAAAATTGACACCTGAGCGTGTTTTGAGCCGAATTCTGACTCTTTGCACCTATTTTCATTTCAAATTACGACTTTTATACCGAAAATATGCCAATTACTGAAAACGGCGATGGGTCATATTTTGCCCAAAACCCCCCTACAGTTTTCAAAATATCTGAATATCGGAAATTGACACCTGAGCGTGATTTTTGAGCCGAATTCTGACTCTTTGCACCTATTTTCATTTTCAAATTACGACTTTTATACCGAAAACTATGCCAATTACTGAAAACGGCGATGGGTCATATTTTGCCCAAACCCCCCTACAGTTTTCAAAATAACTGAAATATCGGAAAATTGATACCTGAGCGTGATTTTTGAGCCGAATTCTGACTCTGCACCTATTTTCATTTTCAAATTACGACTTTTATACCGAAATATGCTATTACTGAAAACGGCGATGGGTTATATTTTGCCCAAACCCCCCTCCAGTTTTCAAAATATCTGAAATATCGGAAATTGACACCTGAGCGTGATTTTTGAGCCAAATCTGACTCTCTGCACCTATTTCATTTTCAAATTACGACTTTTATACCGAAATATGCCAATTACTGAAAACGGCGAAAGTCATATTTTGCCCAAACCCCCCTACAGTTTTCAAAATAATCTGAAATATCGGAAAATTGACACCTGAGCGTGATTTTTTAGCGGAATTCTACTCTCTGCACCTATTTTCATTTTCAAATTACGACTTTTAATACCGAAATATGCCAATTACTGAAAACGGCGATGGGTCATATTTTGCCCAAACCCCCCTACAGTTTTCAAAATATCTGAAACATCGAAAATTGACACCTGAGCGTGATTTTGAGCCGAATTCTGACTCCTGGCACCTATTTTCATTTTCAAATTACGACTTTTTATACCGAAATTACTGAATTATGCCAATTACTGGAAAACGCCAATTACGCCAATTACGCCAATTACTGAAAACGGCGATGGGTCATATTTTGCCCAAACCCCCCTACAGGTTTTCAAAATATCTGAAAAGTCGGGAAAATTGGACACCTGAGCGTGATATCTGAGCCGATTCTGACTCTCTGCACCTATTTTCATTTTCAAATTACGAATTTTTATACCGAAAATATGCCAATTACTGAAAACGGCGATGGGTCATATTTTGCCCAAACCCCCCTACAGTTTTCAAAATATCTGAAATATTAAAAATGTACCACCTGCGGATGATTTCTGAGCCGAATTCTGACTCTCTGCACCTATTTTCATTTTCAAATTACGACTTTTCATACCGAAAATATGCCAATTACTGAGAAACGGCGATGGGTCATATTTTTGCCCAAACCCCCCTACAGTTTTCAAAATATCTGAAATATCGAAAAATTGACACCTGAGCGTGATTTTGAGCCAAATTCTGACTCTCTGCACCTATTTTCATTTCAAATTACGACTTTTATACCGAAAATATGCCATTACTGGAAACGGCGATGGGTCATATTTTGCCCAAACCCCCCTACCGTTTTCAAAATATCTGAAATATCGGAAAATTGACACCTAGGCGTGATTTTTGAGTCGAATTCTGACTCTCTGCACCTATTTCATTTTCAAATTACGACTTTGATACCGCAAATATGCCAATTACTGAAAACGGCGAAGGGTCATATTTTGCCCAAACCCCCCTACAGTTTTCAAAATATCTGAAATATCGGAAAATTGACACCTGAGCGTTATCACCTAGCAGTAAATAGTATCCAGTTAGGTTAGGTTAATATAGGTTAGGTTAGATTAGGTTAGGTTTGTTAGGTAGTTAGATATAGGCTAGGAAATAGGCTTGGTATGTTGAAATAGAAATTGAAATTGGGCTGTAATTGTAGGCAGAGTTTCCTATCACCGAATGCCTCTCTTCACCTAGCAGTAAATTGGTATCCAGGAGTTAGTTTAGATTAGGTTAGGTTAGATTATGTTAGGTTAGGTTAAAATTGGTTGCGTTAGGTTAATTTACGGTAGGAAATAGTCTAGGTATGTGAAATAGAAATAGGCTGTAATATGGTTAGTAACGTTTCTTATCACGATGGCCTCTGTTCACCTAGCAGTAAATAGGTATCGTAAGAGTTGGTTATGGTTAGGTGAGTCTGGTTTTTAGGTTAGGTGATGTCAGTAGTTTAGGCTAGGAAATAGTAGCTAGGTTTGTAGAAATAAAAGGGCTGTAGATTTGGTATCTGTCACCGAATGCACTCTGTTCCACCTAGAGTAAAGTAGGTATCCAGGAGTTAGTAGGTCTAGCTACTTGGCTGGTTGTGAAGGTTGAGGTGAGGTTAGATTAGATTCGGTTAGGTTTAGTTTAGGCTAGGAACTAGGCTAGGTTGTAGAAATAGGGCTGTAATTGATATCACCGAATGCCTCTGTTCACCTAGCAGTAAATAGGTATCCAAGAGTAGTAAGCTAGCTACTTGGGGCGTGGTGAGGTTTAGTTAGTTAGTCACTAGTGGACCTTTGTGGGGGTGGTGGGTGTTGGAGACCACTATATAAACCTAACATGTATAAAGTGCCTGTCTGCCTGTCCCCCGACTCAATAATGTGACATGTATTGACTAAAATGAAGCCTAAGAGAGCATAGGCAGGCCTAAGATGAGTCATTTGTCAGCAGGAGCAGCAGCAGCAATTTTGTTTTTTTTTTTTTTTTTTTTTTTTTTTATTTTTATTTTTACATGCAAACATGCAAATTAAATACAATAAAAACAAAGAAACACAGTATAAACCACAGAGAACAAAACCCATCAGCCAGAAGGGCCGACAGCACAGCATAACAAAGTACAAACTCAAAAATGTACTGAAAACACAGAACAAAAGGTAAACACATTCAGCAAAAAATTATACAACAAGCAGTACAAGGATAAACAAATGCAAGTGAGCAAAAAAACACAGGCTCATAGCAAACAGTACAAAAACTATCGGTACCCAACAAACAAACCTAACACCGGCCTGAAGGACCGAGACCCAAAATACACTTCAATACACAAAAACAGAACAAGAGAAATAATAATTCAAGAACAGAGATCGCACATCATAGCCAGAAGGGCACATAATTCAACAAAGTAAAGAAACATTAACATGAAAGGCATAGCCAAAAGAGCACAGAATACAACAAATAAAGAACATAGATCATGAAAAGGCATAGCCAAAAGAACAGGGACATTTAGAAAACCTCGGCCTGAAGGGCACACAATACACATCACATAACATACATCACATAACAGACTAAAATCCAAGATACACCCGATAGAAACAAGCCGCACACACAGACTATCAGTCCTGTGCATACTTTTCCGGCCACTCTGCAGCCGGGAAAAGAGTACATATACGCCTCCTATCGCCAGAATATATTCCGGAATAGGGACTAAGGGTCGTCCGAGGATCGGGCATCAATCGGCACACCCTTAGCAAATACCTTATACGCCGGAACCCAGACAGTCGTGGGGCACCACGGAATAGGCTCCACTATGTTATGAAAGGTAATAACTATAGGGTTGGACGTCGCATGATACTCCGTGCCGTCGGCTAAGATGAACGGGATAGGCTTCTTCGGGATAGGCGTCTTCGTATACCGGCGCAGGCAACGGCAGCGCACTTGTACCGCGGCAGCCTCACAGGGCTGCGCAGCAACCACCGGACGCGACACCCGCGGGGGCTCTTCGCTCCGAACATCCTTTTTCAGAACCAACACGAGGTCCCGACCTGCACCTGCACCCCCTTCACCAACATCTGGAGGTGCAACTACCCCCCACTGCGGGGAACTGCCGGTAGAAGCCACAGGAGGCGAATCATAGACACAATCCTCAGCATCAGCAGGTACATGGACGTCAGCGTCCACGACCTCAATCCCCGAGAACCCCTCAACGTCAGAATCCACCACATCCGCCCATGCAGTAGACGATCGCCTGGACCGCTTGGGCACCGGGCGCACATCTTCGGAACCAGAAGCGGACCCAGACCCACGGGCATCACAAGCCGCGCGTCCTCGTCTTACGACCGCAGCAGCCTCAACCGCAGGGGGAACCGGACCACACACAACCGGGGACCCCACAGCCACTTCAGCATCCGGGACCCGAGGTGAGGAGACAGGGCCAGGCGCAGCATCGGAAGACAGGTGAGCATGCGCTGAGGAGGGCGCAGTACAACGAGCCACTGGAGCAGCAGGGACAGGCACACTAACAGGATCAGGGGAATCCACCGATCTCATCGCAACAGCCGGAGGAGGGCCGGCGACATCCGGGGAAACGTCCGGGGACGCCGGGGGAGTCGCATCAATGATCCGGGCGGTTGCCGCATCCCCGAAGTCCTCGTCCAGGGGAAGCGGAGGGAAATCTTCTTCCCGAAAGAGGTTGATAGGTGCAACTGGAGCCGCCTCGCACCCTGCAGCCTGATGCCCCAACAAGCCACACCGGAAACAGGTCCGAGGCTGCCGGGCATAGTATACCCGGATGTAGCATCCCAGAAGCCGGACTGAAGACGGAATGTCCGACCGCAGACGCATGCCCAAGGTGCGAATATTCGTCCGCCTCCCGGCATACTTCCCGGAGGATATCGTGTTTACCCTCACACTGACTACGGGCCCAAATCGCTGGAAATAACGTCGCAGAAGCTCTTCGGGAAACTCCAGGGCGCCCCATGCACGCTGACATAGGTCAGCGCACCACTCCGGTCCGATATGGCGACTGAGCCGGTACCTCCTGGCAAGGACAGCGAGCGCCCCTCGTAACGACTGAGGAAGGCACGATATACCTCCTCCGTCGCCAGCTTGATGACAACGCGACGCGCAGTCACCAGCTCAATCCCGTCAATATCCAGCACCGGGATATGCAGCAAGTCGCACAGTACCTCCGCTACCTCTGGATACCCAGCACGGCCAGAGAATTCCAGTCCTACCGAGTTCACACGCTTGATTGCAGGTAGGGGACCACCCATGGTGAACCCAACACCTGCCACGTCTGCACACCGCCCGGCAGGCAACAACACTGGGGGGTGGGGGGGGCAGCTACGCCCCGCCACCTGGCGATCAAACGGCAGACTACCCTAGCAGTCACGGAGGGACACGTCCGCACTCCACGGCTGCTCAGGGTCAACTCTCTCAGAGCAGCAACTTGTGCGAGATCAATGCAGCGGCGGCGGCGGTATCCCAACCTTTTCTTTTGGAGCAAGAGTAGTAGTCCATTTTGTTGTGTTGGTTTGACTAAATAGTTGCAATTAATACTGTCATTAATGGAGAATTGGCTGCTATGTGTGAGTATCCTCCGCCTGTCTGTCTGTCTGCCTGCCGCCCGCCCGCCGCAGTTACCATTATCTTGACTCACTCACTAACATGTGATTAGTTACTACTACTTGTATACAATTGCAACGGCCTATTACCAATTACCTACCTACCACCTTGAGAACACTGCGTCTCGTCCCATACATCAGTCAGGTTAAGCACCGTTGACTTTGGTTAGTACTTGGATGGGTGACCTGCCTGGGATCACCAACTGCTGCTGATGGTATTAATATTCGGCAGTCTCCGTGGGTCAGTGTGTATGTGTGTGTGTGTGTGTGTGTGTGGGTGTGTGTGTGTGGGTGTGTGTGTGTGTGTGTTTGTGTGTGTGTGTGTGGTGTGTGTGTACAAGAATGTCGCACATAGAAATGTGTACATGCCTTTTTAATAATAGTATACCATCCATGAAAAAATGGCTAACTATGTGTCAGTCCATTGTCTCTCTCTGCCGGCCTACCTACCTACCTAACTGCTTAAACTTGTCCACTCAATATGCTGTTGAATATCTATCTCCAGTGATCACTTACCCTTAATTCATACATTATTAACCAAATGACCTCATTAACAAATCTCTACACATTTCAACCACCTACCTTCCTGCTAACATCAATCACAACAACTAATACACTCAACTCAGTCCCAAACACTTTTCTTATTCCTTCCTCAACACTTCGCCGCCCTATATAACCTATCTCAAAAATTACATTAAATACCTAACTGCCAACCCTCCGCCCTCCCATCCCCCCCCCACCACACTTCCCACGGTAGCTCCCCCGACCCCCCTCCCCTTCCCCGGACCCCTCCCTACCACCACCCCCCCTACAATGGAGGCCGCCGTACCCCTACCCCCCATACCACCCCCTCCATTACCCCCCTCCCGACCCAACACAGAAAATGGCGGCCACAACGCTATATTTAACCACCAAACCCTTCGGTCCTTCGCCTATGTACTATTTATTCTTGAAATAAACGAGTAAAAAAACAACTGGATTTTCCTTCCCTAGTAAAACATATACAGTATTTTACAGAACGAGGCCTAAATAGCACATATTAGATATTGGATTGCTTGTTTACCATTCACAAACTCATTTGAAAACCCACACTAATTATTATTAATACATACTTTTAAACACACACACACACCACATGTCAGTTAGCCTAAATTCTCCATATTCATTCATAAAACACTAAACACGCTCACGGACTGCAACCTCATCAAACAAAGCTGTTAGGTATTTCTAACTGTCAACATAAATTAACAACTTCACATGTCAATCATTGCAACTGTTGATAAATAGACACTAACTAACCTTGCTACGACATATAAATACAAGTGCCAAATTTGTTTCAGAAGGCAACTCCAGCGTGGCCTAGTCGGATAGAACATGTTCTTAATCCGGATAGACCTGCGTTCGAGCCTGTCGGAACGGTTGCAAGTACAGGGCACAGATTTCTGTGTGTGTCCCTCCTGTAGGAGCATCAGTTTCGATAGACTCTCTGGATAGCCGAAGATTGATTGACTGACCCTTGGAATGTGGGGAAGGGTGAAGTCCGGGGGCCCACGGACGGATACCTGGATCCACTGACCTCGGGCAGGTCTTTCAATCCACCTGGATTTCAGGTGGGGAGAAGGAGGCAATTTGGGTCGACACAAAGAGCTTCCTGGACCCAAAACCCAATGGATACACGGACACGGACACTCACACGGACACGCACACGGACACTCATTGACTCTGACACGAACCGAAGGTTCGTGTCAGAGGGAGGATGGTTGGTTGTAGGTTGGTTGGTTAGGTTAGGTTGCTTAAGGTTGGTTGGTTAGGTTGCTTAGGTTGGTTTTGGTTAGGTTAGGTTGCTTAGGTTGGTTGGTTGGTTAGGTTGCTTTAGGTTGTTTGGGGTTGGTTAGGTGGTTGGTTGGTTAGGTTGCTTAGGATGGTTGGTTAGTTTAGGTTTGCTTAGGTTGGTTGTTTAGGTTAGGTTGGTTAAGTTGGTTGGTTAGGTTGCTTAGGTTGATTGGTAGGTTTTAGGTGCTTAGGTTGGGTTGGTTGGTTAGGTTGGGTGGATGGTTAGTGCTTAGGTGGTTGGTTGGTTAGGTTGCTTAGGTTAGGTTGCTTAGGTTCGTTGGTTGGTTGGTT
>WNGS01036180.1:0-10991 GCA_020271785.1 Procambarus virginalis | reverse complement strand
AGTTCACCAGGACATCCGTTGTGCTGCGCACTTGCGAAAACCAAATTGAGAAAGAGAGAGGTGGTTATAGTGTTCTAAGAATCACATCAAACGAACGTTAACCATACGTTCAAAGCTTGCAGACACAACGACAAGCAAGCAGCTGCTTGCTTGTCGAGAACAGAGGCCCACCCAGTCCGCGGCCGCCGAGCTTATATTCAATCATTTCTTCAAAACTCTCAGCCTTTATAACAACACCCACTGTCCTATGCTAAAGAACAAGTCACAACTAAAAAGGCTAACACAGATCCTTGGCTTACAAAGGGGATACTTAAATCCATTAATAAAAACATGACCTTGAGAAGAAGCATAGGTTAGGAATCGTCTCCAAAGAATTCTCAAAGAATTACTCATCATTGCTATCTAAAATAATTAGGAGAGCCAAAATTTAATACTACGAAGACAAATTTACCCCACAAAAGGCAATATTAAGAAAACATGGAGCACAATTTCTCAAATATTGGGATCAAAGAAGATTATAAATAACAAACCACTACTCCTATCAAATAATGATGGCCTGCTTTCAGCCTCTGACACTGCTCTTGAGTTCAATAGGTTCTTCTCTTCCATTGGTCATCCCTTGCAGTTATTATAGCGTATATTAGGAGGTGGTGACCACTCGTTACAAGAAAAATACCAAATAGTCAAAGCACTGGCTAAATATCTATAGTCGACCAACAAATTGGGTCACATCTAACCCCGTGCCACATTTATACCTGGCGCCACCAACAGCGAAACACACAAAACAACTGCCTCGTCGCAGCACCATGAATCAGCTGACGCCATAAACGCAACATCCCGCCCCGCGGTGCGACAAGTCTCCCTACAGCACACACCTCTGTTTTAGTCACCGTTCCTCTATCTACAGCACAGCGCAACAAGCACCTTTGTAACTCCGATCATCCTCAACATCAACGCGTCCACCAACATCTGTCCTGTGCAGTCATCGGAGGACAAACCCTCCATGCAAACTGCACCTACTATCAACAAGAAGAAGAAAAGATGTCCAGCACGAGCATTAAGGGAAAACCTTGGCACAAACTGCACCTATCATAAAGAAGAAAAGAAATGGGAAACTTGGAAACATGTCCGATATAAAAGCAGAGAAATTGATGTAACGATGACCAGATTAAGGCTGGGACATACTAAACTAGCAGCACACAGCTCTAAGTACAGAACAGACATCAATGGAATCTGTACTCACTGTCAGACGCCTGAAACAATCGAACACTATCTGCACTGTTTCCGACATCATAGTGCCAGAGTAAATTTCAAACAAGTCTTTATCGCACCTAAAATACCCTTTACCATCGAGTATATATTAGGTGGTGACCACTCATTACAAGAAAAATACCAAATAGTCAAAGCACTGGCTAAATATCTGCAGTCGACCAACAAATTGGGTCACATCTGACCCGCGCCACATTTATACCTGGCGCCACCAACAGCTAAACACAGAAAACAACCGCCTCGTTGCAGCACCATGGATCAGCTGACGCCATAAACACAACACACCACCCTGCGGTGCGGCAAGTCTCCCTACAACACACACCTCTGCTTTAATGATCGTTCCTCTATATACAGCACAACGCAACAAGCACCTTGGTAACTCCGATCATCTCAACATAAACGCGGCCACCAACATCAGTACTGGTGCAGTCATCGGGAGGACAAACCCTTCATGCAAACTGCACCTACTATCAACAAGAAGAGAAGAGCACCTCCATTGACCGCCAAGTGCTCACATCAAGTCTAACTCTAAGAAACAACGCTCAAGCCTTGACGCTTCTCCCGACATCCGGGGGAGAAAACCTTCACACAAACTGCACCTGTCATAAAGAAGGGATAGGAAGACTCACCAGTGTTCAGTGTCAGAAAGTATTCACCTGTCTTGGAGATATGAAGTCTCGCATGTTAGTGCATTCAGGTGACAAACTTCATGAGTGTCCAGAATGTGGGAAGAGATTCAGTCACCTGGGAAATATGAAGTCTCATATGTTAGTGCATTCAGATGACAAACTTCATGAGTGTCCAGAATATGGGAAGAGATTCAGTCAACGTGGAAATATGAAGTATCACATGTTAGTGCATTCAGGTGAGAAACCTCATGAGTGTCCAGAGTGTGGGAAGAGATTCAGTCAGCTTGGATCTATGAAGACTCACATGTTAGTGCATTCAGGTGATAAACCTCATGAGTGTCCAGAGTGTGGAAAGAGATTCAGTCGTCTTGGAAATATGAAGTCTCACATGCTAGTGCATTCAGGTGACAAACCATATGAGTGTCCAGAGTGTGGGAAGAGATTCAATCGTCTTCAGCGTATGAAGATTCACAGGATGATACATGGGATGAGAGACCTTTTCAATGTGCTGAGTGTGGCAAAAACTTTAGAGAACGTGGCAAAATAATAAGGCATATGTTAGTGCATTCAGGTGACAAACCTCATGAATGTTCAGAGTGTGGGAAGAGATTCAGTCGTCTTGGAGATATGAAACGTCACATGTTAGTGCATTCAGGTGCCAAACATCATGAGTGTCCAGAGTGTGGGAAGAGATTCATTTGTCTTGGAGATGTGAAGTCTCATATGTTAGTACATTCAGGTGACAAGTCTCACGAATGTCTATGCTGTGGGAAGAAATTCAGGTACTGTAGATGCATGAAGACTCACAGGATGGTGCATGCGGATGTGAGACCTTTTCAATGTGCGGAATGTGGCAAAAAATTTAGAGAACGTGGAACTATAATAAGGCACATGTTAGTGCATTCAGGTGAGAAACCTCACAAGTGTCCAGAGTGTGGAAAGAGATTTAGTCAGTGTGGAAGTATGAAGAGGCACAAGATGATGCATGCAGATGATAGGCTAAACACTTTGAGTGTGGAAGATAATTAAGAGAATGTTGAAGGATAATGAGGCACATAATGGTATATTAACTTACCTTTAATTTAACAGTGTGCTATCACAATGTCAGTTGGATGTTCTTCATAGGTAATTATATTTTGTTTGAGAAATACACCTCACAATGAAAGGTAAATATCTGAAGATATTGATTATATTGCTCTTTTATGAAAGTTAGATGACAAAGCAAGAAGTGCAGTTGTTCTGACAATGGGCGATGGCTTGTACTTTGAGTGGGGAGTCCGTATAAACAATAGGGCCTCTACCCTTCAGACCGAACTATTTGCCTTGATCCTTGCACTGAAATGTGTACAAGTCTCCAAACTTGATACATTAATTGTAAGTGACTCCTTATCATCCTTAAATGCTCTCAACTCTTTAAGACATAACTGTAACATGCTCGTGTCCGAAGCTAAACACAAATACAACAAAATTATTAAGGATGGTAACAGAGTCCATTTCATGTGGTCTCCATCTCATGTTGGCCTCCGAATGCATGATAGAGCTGATAAGTTAGCCAAAGAATCTGCCTTTAAAGGAGCCGTTGAGTGTAACCTTGGATTGTCAATGAGCAATCTGAGAGCAGCAGTACACCGAGAACTTCAACAAGATCTTGTAGATCTGAGGCAAAGTGAAATTGACACCAGTAATTCCATCTATCATCATACTATCATGCAAGAGGAGCCACACATCTATGGATCATCCAATAAAATCAGCAGACTTCTAGATGTTACTGCTGCTCGGCTTAGACTCGGTTACAAGTATCTCTGGGAATTCTCATTATCTGCCGATGTAGACCTGACCAAATGTAAACTGTGTCAACAAAATTATTCGCACACCCTCCGTCACTATGTGATGGAGTGCGAAAAGATACGTGAATTTAGAGACAATTCTATAACCAATGTTCCAGCGATGTGTAAATATTTCATTCAAAATGATCTGCTACCAGAAATTTTAGCCAAATATCCCCAGTTTGCTAACTGTAGGTAGTAACTGAGTGATTGTAACCTATCCACCGCTGCCCACTGGATGGGAGGCGGTGTGCAGGACAAACATATAAATTTTGACACTAGCTCTCCACATATGTCAGTTGCTTAATTTAGAACCTGTACTTGAGGTCGATCTCGAACCCATTGTTGATGTGACGACTTATATTGAATTTTGTAACTAGCTCATCAAGATTGTAACTTGCTTAGCTAAATGAATTGTGGGGCTCAGTCCCTGAGCCCATTATGTGCCTCTGTAACCCTTTCCACTACCGCCCACAAGATGGGTATGGGGTGCATAATAAATGAACTAAACTAAAAAACTAAGCAAGAACTAGAGAAGCTGTCACTATAAAAACTCAAAATTGCTTATAAGTATAGAAATATCTCTTTAGTTTAGCAAAGATAAAACAAAACTTTAAATGTTTTTCTTCATATTTATGTAAATAATGATATGCTTTCTGTTTTTGCTCTCTGTGGAAATATATTTAAAATATAATGTATTCTGTAGCTAAGTTATGGACATTTTTGTTGTAATATTATTTAGCATTGGTGCTGGTGAAGAAGACAGTCTGTGACGTACTTAAGATGAGACCATTTGATTGGTAGGGAAATAAATTAATCAGGAATTTTCTCATCAGATTCAAATGCAAACTGATGACCATTTTTTATTTTTTGTTTAGGCCTATTTATGAGTTCTACTCTTGATTATAAATATTTCACTGAAAAGTTTATAGTAGGCTGACTGGCATTTGTAACTGTCAGTCAAGTGAATATGAAATTTAAATTTATATTACTTTAGAAATAAATATCACTCTAAATTTACCAGAAATTTATATTACTCTAGCCTAACTTTATCAGTTATGCTGTAATTGTCTGGGAATAATACTGGGAAATAATACTGGTCTGGGAAAAAAGCAAGATATAGCTTGAGAACCACACCAGGTGTCTTGTTACTAACGCTGCGATTAATAAATCCGAGTGTCCGATTTGCCTTATTCCGAACATTCATGCATTGATCCTTTTGTTTTAAATTCTTACTAATCATAACTCCCAGAACCCTTTCGCAATCCGACTCCGCAATCTCAACACCATCTAGCTCGTATCTTGTAACTCTATCATCGTTACCTAGCCTCAGAACTTTACATTTATCAGCATTAAACTGCATCTGCCAGTCCTTTGACCATTTCAAAACCCTATCTAGATCAACTTGAAGTGATAGCGAGTCCTCCTCCGAATTAATTTCCCTACCGATTTTCATATCATCGGCAAATTTGCAAATGTTGCTACTCAAACCTGAATCTAAAGCATTTATATATATTATAAACAACAGAGGTCCCAAGACAGAGCCTTGAGGCACTCCACTTACAACATTTTCCCACTCTGACTTGACTCCATTTATACTAACTCTCTGTTTCCTTTGGTATAGCCATGCCCTAATCCAGCTTAATATAGCACCCCCAATACCATGAGCCTCTATCTTTTTAATCAGTCTTTCATGTGGCACTGTATCAAAAGCTTTGCTAAAGTCAAGGTACACAACATCACAATCCTTACCACTATCAACTGCCTCAACTATGCTAGAATAAAAAGATAACAAATTTGTTAAACATGAACGGCCATTTATAAAACCATGTTGCGACTCAATTATTAATTTATGTTTTTCAAGATGAAGACGAATTTTATTTGCTATTATAGATTCGAGTAACTTTCCCACAATAGACGTTAGGCTAATTGGTCGATAGTTAGACGCAAGTGATCTATCTCCTTTCTTAAAAACTGGTATCACATTAGCAACTTTCCAAAACTCTGGCACTCTGCCTGACTCTATTGATTTATTAAATATGATTGACAGTGGGTCACAAAGCTCCTCTTTGCATTCTTTCAGCACTCTGGCAAACACTTCATCCGGCCCTGGGGATTTGTTTGGTTTGAGTTTTACTATTTGTTTAAGAACATCCTCCCTGGTAACTGCTAAACTCGTCAACCTGTCCTCGTCCCCACCCACATAGACTTGTTCGGCTGAAGGCATATTGTTAAGTTCCTCTTTAGTAAATACAGATACAAAATATTTATTAAAAATACTACTCATCTCTTCATCACTATCTGTTATTTGACCTGTCTCAGTTTTTAATGGACCTATCCTTTCCCTAGTCTTAGTTCGATATAACTGAAAAAACCTTTAGGATTTGTCTTTGCTTGCCCTGCTATACGAACTTCATAGTTTCTTTTTGCTTTCCTTATCTCTTTTTTAACATTTCTAACTAGTTGTACGAATTCCTGTTCTAAAGTGACCTCCCCATTTTAATCCTTTGTACCAAGCTCTCTTTTTACCTATAAGATTCTTCAAATTCTTTGTTATCCACTTTGGGTCATTAGTAATCGATCTATTCAATTTGTGTGGTATACTACGTTCCTGTGCTTTGTTTAGAATATTCTTAAATACGTTATAAATTGAATCCACATCGAAATCCCCATTTACATCACCTATCGCTGGGTTCATGTCTCGCTCCAAGACCGGCCCACACCCATACCCAAGACTTTCCAATCAATTTGACCCAAAAAATTTCTTAGGCTATTAAAATCAGCTTTTCGAAAATCTGGCACTTTAACAGAATTTTCTCCTACAGGTCTATTCCATTCTATGCTAAATCTGATTTCTTTGTGATCACTGTTCCCTAGCTCACTCCCTATTTCGATGTCATTAATTTGTGTTTCCCTGTTAGTTAACACTAAATCTAAAATATTATTTTCCCGTGTTGGTTCCTTAATGTGTTGCGTAAGAAAGCAATCGTCAATTAATTCTAGAAAATCTTCTGCTTCACTATTCCCTGTTTTGTTCAACCAGTTTATTCCACTAAAATTAAAGTCACCCATGACATAAATACTGTTAGATCTAGATGCCCTAGATATTTCATCCCATAGATGCTTTGCTTCCATTCTGTCTAAATTTGGTGGCCTATATATAACTCCTATTATAATATTATTTGCTTTTTCGTTTAATTCTATCCAAATAGTTTCTGTGTGTGGCTCAGTTTTGATTCCCTCTTTGAGACTACATTTCAAATTGTCCCTAACGTATATGGCTACTCCACCTCCTCGTCTAATATATCTATCTGTGTGAAATAGTTTAAATCCATTTATTTGATATTCAGCTAATAGTTCTCTATTATCAACATTCATCCACGTTTCGGTAAGTGCAATAATATCTATTTTTTCTGTGCAGACAAGAGCATTTAATTCGTTAATTTTATTTCTTAGACTTCTACTGTTTGTGTAATATACCCTAAGTGAATTGTTATTTTGAGGCCCTTCTCTTTCCCTGATCATTTTGCCAATTCCTTTCTCCCGCAAACACATACTTTTATTACATCCTTCCTCCAAATCAATTCCCATACCTCTATCTACTAACAGTTTAAACCCAAACAAACACCTCTAACCACTTCTTCCAACGAGTTTGCAACAGCAACAACCCCAGCTCTCGATAGATGCACCCCATCCCGAGCATACATTTCATTTCTTCCATAGAAGTGTTCCCAGTTGTCTATATAAGATATTGCATTAGATTTGCAATATCTTTCCAGCCTGCAATTGACACCAAGTGCCCTCGACATCCATTCATTTCCCACTCCCTTTCTTGGAAGAATGCCACATATGATCGGGATTCCTCCCTTGCTCCTAACTAATTCTATTGCTGTCTTGAATTTCAGTATTAGTTCCTCACTTCTAATTCTCCCAACATCATTACCCCCTACACTAATACAAATAATGGGTTTGTTCCCATTTCCCGTCATAATATCTTTCACGTTTCCAACAATATCACCAATACCAGCTCCAGGATAGCAAACCCTTAATCTGTTCCCTTCATCTCTGGCACAAAACGTTTTGTCCAAATACCTCACCTGGGAATCTCCCAAAACCAAAATTCGCTTCGATCCTCCCTTTTCTCTTGGGGCACTTTGAGGGACCCGCGATTCAATGTTTCTCGCCGCTATGCCCTTACCTCCACGCTGAACCATAGGTTCACCACAGCACTCGTCCTCCAACACATCAAATGCGTTTGTAATCTTTATGGTATTAGGTGTCTGTTTTGCCTTCTTAAGACCCCTGTCTTTTACAATATGCCAAGACGGGGTCTCCCTAATGCCGGTCTCCTCCTTTGCTTCATCCTGTCGTTGCTTAAGCTGCCTTACCTCCTCCCGCAGCGAATCCAGCTCTGTCCTCAGAGCTCCAACCAGACTCACCAGCTCCCTCACCAATCCCTCCATTATTGCTGAATAATATTGCTTCACTCGGAGCTCCAGCTAACACAACCTCTCACTGTGACGACACAACCTCTCACTGTGACGACACAACCTCTCACTGTGACCTACTTGAACGTGTCCAGCGTAGGATGACTAAGTTAATTCCCCAAATTAGAAATCTTTCATATGAAGAAAGATTAAACTAAGCTTAAGTTGCATTCATTGGAAAGGCGAAGAGTTAGGGGTGACATGATAGAGGTTCATAAGTGGATGAATGGACATAACAAAGGGGATATTAATAGGGTATTAAAAGTATCAACACAAGACAGAACACGAAACAATGGGTATAAATTAGATTAGTTTAGATTTAGGAAAGACTTGGGTAAATACTGGTTCAGCAACAGGGTTGTTGATTTGTGGAACCAATTACCGCGTAACATTGTGCAGGTGGGGTCCCTCGATTGTTTCAAGCTTGGGTTGGACATGTATATGAGCGGGATTGGGTGGTTATAAATAGGAACTGCCTCGTATGGGCCAATAGGCCTTCTGCAGTTGCCATTGTTCTTATGTTCTTATGTTAACCTCTCCGCTTACTTCAGGGATAATCATCGATAGCACTACAGATCATTACTCCACATTTCTCCTAACATTAACAAACCACCTCTTGAGACAAGGGAGATAAGCTTTAGGCTGCATAATGAAACTGCTATAGGCAATTTTATAGCTGCTGCTGCTAATGTCAACTGGGAGTCTGAATTCGGTAACATAGGGGACATCAACCTAGCAGTACAATCTTTTCTTAAAAAAACTCAGCCTTTATAGCACCCACTGTCCTATGCTAACGAAACAAGTCACAACTAAAAGGCAAAACAATCCTTGGCTTACAAAGGGAATACTTTGTAAATAAAGGGAATAATAATGAATATGAATAAAGGGAATACCTTACAAATGGAATACACCACAGTCTCCGTGGTGTAGTGGTAAGACACTCCCCAGCAAACACAGAACGTTTGTGGACGTTTTTAAATGGTGTCACAAAGGTAATACTGTAACTTTTAACATAAATACGTATATCTGACGTTCTTAAAACCACTAGATATAACTAAAAACATATATTCATGAGACACAGTTTTTTAAGATTTATGTAAAAATTTAAAAATAATAGTGAATGCTATGGAATTATGATGTTTTCATGCTTTATATTTAAGAATAAATAATTTTCAGTCAACATTTTGTTTTTTTGTTTACTTTATGTAAATCGATCCAATTTACGTTCTTATAACATAAATATAACATTTATATGACGTCAATATAACGTTATTTACACGACATCATTACGTTATTATGATGTTGTATTAACGTATAATTCCTGTATGAAAACCAGAATATATATATTGAACTTTATGTTTTAAACCTTGTAAAGTTATCATAAAACTTGGAATAAGACTGTAAGCATACTTTACTTATGAAAATAACAAACAAATCAACAAAAACATTTTAACATAAAAAACATAAACATAACATAAATTAATTGCATGCATGGGAGTTAACTGGAACTCTGTAATATTGCATACATGAACCTTAAGGTACAAACCCAGTGTATTTACCCATGCAGTTCTTTCCTAAATCTAAATTTTTCCAATTTTTACACTTTGTTTCGAGTTCTGTCTTGTGTTGCTACTTTTAATACCCCATTAATGTCCCCTTTGTTATGTTCATTCATCCCATTGTGCACCTCTACCTTATGTCACTCCTAATTCTTCGCCTTTCTAGAGAATGTAATATAAGCTTTGACAATCTTTCTTCATATGACAGGCTTCTAACACTCAGATTGCAGCGTGGTGAGCCTAAAACCCTTCAGATCCAAGCAAAGGGTAAAATGCCAGCAGATGCAATTGCGAACACGTTGATACCAAAACGAAAGACATATGACGAGAATTCAGGTAACCAAAGTGAAGAGTGTACACATTACATTGCACTAGAATGCTCCCGGGTTACTTTCTCTCACTTTCTCTGTTTTGCGCAGATGGTACGCCGTGCTTTTGGAGTTTATATGCATTTAAACCTGTAGAGTATTCTATTGCAAACACATTGATACCAAATTGAAAAACCTAGGACGAGAATTGAGATGACAAAGTTGAAAACAGTATTCACTTTCAGTATTACTACGCTCTCTAATGGAAGGCCAGGCTCTGGAATTCTGGGTAACCCTGCCTGCTTTCATCACGTCAGCGGGTGGAGTGCGCTGCTGTTTTTGACATTTTATGCATATATTCCAGTTGGGAATTCTATTGCAAACACGTTGATACCAAAATGAAAGACCTAGGATGACAATTGAGGTGACCAAAAAGAAAAGAGTGTATACATTTTATCCCTCTTGTGAGCTCCCGGGTAACACACTCACTTTCTCTGTTTGTTGCGGATGGTAAGCCGAGCTTTTGGAGTTTATATGCCTTTAGTCCTGTAGAGAATTCTATTGCGAACACATTATAAATAAAATAAATAAATAAATAAATATGTTTATTCAGGAAAGGTACATACATAGAGAGATTTTACATAAGTGGATCGATTTATAGATAGAGCTAGTACATACAATGCCTAAAGCCACTATTACGCAATGCGTTTCGGGCAAGAAAACATTAATATCTAAAACTTAATGCTAATTGAACAAAAAGAATAAAATGTTTTGAGAACAGATACAAATAAAGGTACAAAAAAGGGGGGAACATGACTGAAAAGCAGCACAAATACAATATGAGACAAACAGCGTTGAATAAAAAAAAAAATAAGACATGGGTTGACAATAGAGGGGTAAGGTAGGTACAGGG
>WNGS01036155.1:0-12109 GCA_020271785.1 Procambarus virginalis | reverse complement strand
GAGCAGTTATAGTACGGCCACGACCAACAGTTGCCAGATGCCACCTAGAAAAAAAATCCAGGCCAACATTCTTGGGTGTTAGAGCGTCAGTAATGAGCAAGCCACCAAGGCTGGTGCACGCAGCATGAGCTCACAGCACCGCTGATCAGCTTTTGATCACAGCATCGCCTAAAATGCCATAATATACATGATACTGTTATTATTTAGCGATGATAGTATTATAGAAGACCCCTGACTGTGATAAAGCTCACCAGGATTCTGATAATAGCAGGATTGTGGTGATATTTAGCGCTGTGCTCCATGGAGGGAGGAGTAAGACTGTGGGAACGAGGGTTGTGGCGTCGTCTTCTGACTGTGTGTGGCCACCTTTTATTGACTGCACTCACCATACCAGCTTAGTGGTTCGCTATAGTGAACACAAATGTAGATATTTATATATAACGTGTGTATAGTGTGAGATAACAGCGAGAGGAGAAGGTTGGGAGCCGCCATTTTGATGAGGGAGATGCGTCGTCTGCACGACTTGTCATGTTGTTTACTGGTGGCCACTATGGTCTTTGGGCACCATACCAGCTTATTTGTACAGGTATGGTGAATAAAACAGGTAGATACTTATATATAATGTGTGTATATAGCATAATAACACCACAAACAATATTGTTGGAGGAGAAATATTAGTGCGTCTGGCCTTGAGGGCGGCCGCCGATCAGCTGACTGTGTGAGTAGCTACGTCTTTGTGCCTTTACTCACCATACAAGCTTAGATGTACAGTTATGGTGAACAAAACATGTAAATACGTATATATAACATCTGTGTATAGTGAATAAATGCAAAAACAGTATTGTGGGAGGAGAATGAGGGTGAGTGAGGTGGTGTTGAGGGAGAGAGTGGCAGTGAGTGGGTCGCTGGTGTGTGGCGGTCACTCCTCGTTGATTTTTGACTCACAAGACCAACTTAGTAGTTCGTTATTGTGAACAAAACATGCAGATACTTATATATAACCTGTGTATATAGTGTAACAACAGCAAAACTATTTGTTTATTGTTTTATGAACATAATAATTGAATCACTTATATGCACACCATAATTTGAGTACAGCAATGGTTCACACATTTTATTATATAAATATACCACAATTCACTGTATGGAATAATATTACTGCAAAAAACTAAGAAAAAATCAGAGACATTGAAATAATTAGGTAATAATATATTTGTGGCAACTGCCGTCTGACAGCTCGGGCGGAGTAGACCTCGTCTGGTGAAGGCTCTGTCAACACCCCTTTTTTGCCACACTTCCCTACCCTATTGCGGCTAAAATATGCCACCTACGATTTTTTTGTTATTTTTTCCATGATCAGGGAACAAAAATGAACACTTCTATAAGACGAAAGAATTTTTTGATTTTTTTTTTTGTTGCGCCTGTGGGTGTGAATTCCATTTGGGCCCCTAGCGGTTTGAGGGTTAAGGAAAAGGCAGGAGCAGCCGAAAAAAGCAGGAGCGAAAGGGGCCCACAGTTCAGACCAAGACGCTCCGGCTGGAGGACCAGGCTCGAATGCCTCCACTTCCACCCCGGAACGGGACTCCCCGAGACCACCCGAGTCTCAACACCAACTAGACCCTGCCCTGACTCAGAAATCCTCAGATGTTTTGAAGCTGGAAGCAAGATGAAAGGAACCGGATGAACAACAGAAGGGAAAGGACAAGGAGGGGGAGGGGAGGGGGGCGGATGGAACCAAAGTCGAACCGACACCCACCCCCCAAGTCTGGGTCCCTAAAACCAAAACGAGGCAGTCTCAGGGCATCAGGGGAAGCGACCAACCTATCGCGTTGCAGCAACCTGAACCTAGCATGCAACACAACTGCTGCCTGCACCCTCATATCATGATCAATAGCTTGAGTGAACTGGAGCACGTACAAACAGCAAACGTCACACAACTCCAGGTCAAAAGAATCACTGACCCTACATGCAGCATGGCAGAAGCACAGCCTGTGATTGTCACCCTGAGACAAGGGGTCAGAGCAACTATTAACCTCGCATGAAGCGAGAGGGGACTCAAGGGTCACATCCATCAAACCACGGAGCCCCCTTGGGATTTCCCAGGGCCTTTAGCCTTGGTATCACGCTAAGGAAAGCCCAGGCATGGTACTGCGAACTGGCGCCCAAGACAACCAAGCAAGCTTCTAAAAGCTGGATCCCCAGGACGTATCCACTCATGGGGGCCTAGCAGTGGGCACCACCAAGAAGGCAAGTATGGATATATAACCCTAATAGAAACATAGGCTGACAAACCAGGCAGGAAACAAAAACAAAAGAAAAACCCTGCAAGAGGACAACGTACCCAGGCAGAACAAAGCCAACTGCTACAATAGGTGAAAACTAGCTGTGCAGTACCCTGCACCCCTACCAGAGAAAAAAACTACCCCGTACCCAGAGGCAAATAAGGGAAACAAAAACCCCAGCTGACACCAAGGGCGGCCAATTACCGAGTAGTAAAAGAAACAGCGGAGGTAGATCCCAAGGTGACTTGTGGAAGGTGGCCCCAAGCCCCAAGGGCAGAGCTTACTGGGCACCTAGGGAAGGAAATCCTAGGTGCATTCAGCCCGAGTACCACAGAATATTACTCCTGGTTCACACACCACCTGTAGAGACAGACCATGCCACAAGGCACAGAAATTGAAACCAAAGGAGGAGTCAGAGGCACATGACCTGCCATTATCACATCAACCAAGAACTGATGGTTGGATCGCCGGCATGAGGGGTCTGGGGCTCCCTCTTCCCCCTCCCGGGGAGGGGCAGGGTTGCGCAGACAGTGGCATGGCAACATCATGATGTTATGCTTATTTGATAATTTTTGTTTGGGGAGTTCTGTCCACTCATTCGGCTTTAGGTGGCAATACTTTCACCAGAATAGGGGTTTGTTTTGGGACGCCTACCTTTCTGGGTGCCAGACCCGGTCTATGGCAGACATAGAATGCTCCCAACCACACAGGAGTTTCTATAGGCCATTGCTCCTCATGCCTCTCTGAAGGGGCCAGGTTCTGGCTCATGGTCCCCGGTAGGCAAAAACTCCATGCACTTTGACTTATGCCAGAAAGCTAATAATGCCATATCAGCCTGGATAGCTCCAGGGAGCTGACGGGGGCTTCACCCAGAAAATTTGTCTGCATTTCTCCTGACTGTGAGAACCTCCATACTGAAAGCATGACCAAGGCTGGTGCATGCAGCAGGAGCTCACAACACTGCTGTGCAGCTAGGGGTCACACCACCACATAATAATAAAGAACAAATTAAGTAGTACTGTAGTAGTAGTAGTAGTAGTAGGCATCCATCAGTCTCAGGAGACTATGGAGTTGCGTCCAGGTTGTCGGTCTGGAGTGGCCTCCCCAAGATGCAAAGCCCTGGAGAGAGTTACAGTAAGAGCCACACTATGACACTATGGTTGTATGGTGCACATATCTCAAGAAGCACATCAATAAACTGGAAAAGGTGCAAAGCCATGCTACAAAATGGCTTCCTGAACTGAAAAAACAAGAGTTATAAGGAGAGGATAGCGGCGTTAAGTATGTCAAAGCTAAAAAATAGAAGAAAATGAGGTGATATGATTACCATGAACAAGAGGACACAGATTCAAGCTAAGGAAACAAAGGTGCTGAAAAATATTAAAGTGTCATCAGGGGCTGGTCGCCCGTGCATGACACTCCCAGACACAGTTGTGCGGGCCATTCAAGCACCGGGTGTTGCCACAAACATATTTTCAATGATTTGTTCTATGTAATCCCAATGCGGTTTTATTTGTTTTTTTATCGTACATGATGCATATTTTGTGTCCTTTACAATATGTATACAGTAGAACGTTCATAATGTTCCATGGAGCTGTGATACATCTGTCAGTAATGTGTCCACAATAAATGTTTATTGTCGCAATATTACTTGTTAAAAATTCACTAAAATTACAATATGTACAGTTTCACACCCTATTTACACACTAACACACTGTATTACACACTCAGTATTTTGGAAGTGAGTAATAATCAAAGTAGTCCATGGTGCACAGCTCGACTTCGCTCTCGCTGCACCAAGTGCAGATAGATTTTCATTTCCAATTACTTCGTTCTGTGTGCTTGCAAATAACGCATTCACGTACACCCTTGGCTTTAGTACTTGTAGGTTGTATGTAGCCAAGGTTGTAAAGCATAAGGTAGTATTGAAAAGATTATAGGAAAAGATCAATTTGTAAGGTAGTCTTGAAAAGATTGCTTTGTAAGGTCCCACACAGGAAAAGATTCAGCTAGCCTCAAAGAGTGTCCATCAGTCAGGAAGAGTTTCATCTAGCCTCAAAGAGTGTCCGTCAGTTTGGAAGAGATTCAGCCATTCTTGAAAATATCTATGAAAAACACCACCATGGAAGCCACTAACACTGTTCATCTATGCTACTTGTATCAGATGCATCATCACTGAATGCAGAAAATGATTCATCTATGTATCATCTATATAAATTGGAGATAGCATAGGTGAGAAAGTGTGGTGCTCAGAGCTACAACTGGAAACGCTCGCTGTATCATCCTCATTGGTGCTGTATCACTTGCATCTGACCTTTGTGTTAGGTCATTATTGCGCCTAGCTTCACCAATATTATGACCCTTATGTTCTTCAAACAATAAGGTTTCAATTTCACCGACAGAGCGCGATCTTTCAATACCGAGTCTGACAGGTGTTTGGGAGCCAGAGGCACGTGCGCCGGGTCCGTAGAATTACCCAAATCTACCCAAATCTACCCAAATGTACCCAAATCCTCCTAGCATTACGTAAGTAATGAAGAAATATGATATATTTACTTACTGTAATGTTGGTGCTGCACGTAGAACACGATCAAACCTATTTTCACTCTGAAATAATGTAATTTCATATCGAAATTCGAAGTAAATATGTAGCAGGTGACGCCATAGGAAGTCGACGGTCCAAGCGACAAAATTGTGGAGCGACTTATCCAAGATATATGGTCGCCTGGAGAGTGTTTGCTGCCATATCAGCCTCCTGTACACAGTGATTCAGTCGTCGCACTTCTTTGCTCAAATTGTCGCAAATTTAATTAATGATATTAACAAGTAGAATGGGTATTTGTAATAATATCTTTCATAAATACCCACAAAACATTTAATATTTATTTAAAAAAATGTGTCTGGAAGTTAAATCAACTCCACAGGACAATAATTTTGTTATATAGATACTAACGTTATTCGTTTGTATGCGTTCGCTACTTAAACTACCCATGTCCTTTTCGTTCATAGAACACCGAACCCTACACGCTCTCTGATATATTGCTTAATTAATAGAGATTCACAAATAAAACTTAGATTTGTATATGTTATCAGAAAGGCAGAGATAAAATAGTTTTTGTGAATCCATCACAGAGATTATATCTTATTAGACAGGAAAGATATTCATATTTTAAACAAGGTTTCTTGGCCGACGCTCTCCCTATCGATGGGATCTATGATCTTTCGAAGATCAATGTTAATTTAATCTAAATATTGTAATAAACGAAGTTTTCTATGTCATAATAAAGATAGAAATATAAGCTGAAGATATATGCCTTTTTACAGTTACGTGATGGCTATCTCAGGGAGTGTGAAGGCCTGCAAACAAGTGAATTAATTGTGTAATTCATTTGCATATGTGCAAAGTAACATCAAAGGTCTATATGTCAGCATAAACAAAGATGTAGACGATAATGTGACTACATTTCAAGTAAAATATATCTTAAATGAAAGCCAAGACATGGTTAAATAAATAGCCAATACCACACCATCGTCGGTGTCCGGACACATGAAAACTTCCAATGCATCAGTGTCCTTTTTTTTCCAAAGCTTAAGGGTTTGACATTATTGATAGTGTATGAACTGAATATGGCAAAGTGATCACTAACTAATTCATGAACAATTGATCCTCCGACAGCATTATCAATGAGACCGTGACCAATGACATAATCAAGCCTGCCACCCATGAGGTGTGTGACGTTAGAGGAGTCAAAGTTGAATACGGACATGTTATTATCTCTTAAGTATTTTACAAAGACTCATCAGTGTCCTGCCAGGCGGGCAATACAGGCTTCACAATTCAGAAAAAATTAGTAATTAAATACAGATATAAACTTTGTTTTCAAACGTTTATTGTAACAATATCTCGAGTATAAGAATCAAGATATATTTTGGACTTAACAATTTCCTATAAAGTTGCAATGCTACCTTAATTGTATATGATCATCATCATATACAGACAGAAATTAACTTATAAAATGTTGAGGTTAAGATAGACGTATGTTAATTATGACGCATAATCACTCTTCAGAACTTAATTATAAACCATAATATTATAATTATAATAATTCATTTTTTAGGGGAACTGGAAGCCACAGTATATTCATACACGATAGGCTTTTATCAAGGTCATCCTTAAGGTCGAATTACTGACCCCGCCTAGGATGCAACCCCACAACAAGCTGACTAATTCCTGAGTACCTACTTACTGCTAGGTGAACAGTTGCATTACGTGAAAGGAAATTTACTCAACCATTTCTGTCCCGCCCAGGATTCGAACACGGAATTCTCGATTGTGCGTCGAGAACGAACAAGACTAATACTGGGACCCCTATACATATGATGATATGTTTTATATTATCAGAAAATCGGAAACAAAATTTATTTGTAAATATTGGTCATTAAAGTATTTTGGAAACAGAGGTGTAATTTTTAGTTATCTTAATATAGAGCACGAATATCATACTCATCCTGTGAATGGGAGTTTATTGTGCACCCCATACTCATCCTGTGAATGGTAGTTTATTGTGCACCCCATACTCATCCTGTGAGTCCTGTTTACGTGCACCCTATACTCATCCTCTGTGCGGTAATTTATTGTGCAACCCATACTCATCCTGTTACCAGTAGTTTGTTTAACCCCATACCCATCCTGTGACCTGTAATTTATTGTGTAACCCATACTCATCCTGTTACCAGTAGTTTGTGCACCCCATACTCATCCTCTGTGCGGTAATTTATTGTGCATCCCATACTCATCCTGTTACCAGTAGTTTGTGCAACCCATACCCATCCTGTTACCTGTAATTTATTGTGCAACCCATACTCATCCTGTTACCAGTTGTTTGTGCACCCCATACCCATCCTGTGACCTGTAAATTATTGTGCAACCCATACTTATCCTGTTACCTGTAGTTTATTGTGCACCTTATACTCATTCTGTGAGTCATATAGGACATCGTACAACCCTTTCTCATCGTGTGAATCTTTGTTTACTTTGCTCTCCATACTCATCCTCTGTGCGATAGTTTCTTATGCATCCCATACCCATCGTGTGAGTGGTAGTTCATTGTGTACCCTATATACTCATCATGTGAGCATAGGGTACACAATGAGTCCATTTGTACTCCATAGTCATCATCAAGAAGTGTATTTTACCAGCATTGTAATACAAATTAAGAATAAAGTCTTAACTGGAGTACGGACCCATAATCAAAATAAGAGCCATCACTAATTATCATGACAAACGGCCTAGGCTACACTTCCGCCTTCGACAAGCTGCCGCCGGAGGTGGGTAGTTTATTGTACACCCCCGCACCCCCAGCCCTGGGGAGCGGGCATTGGAATGTGGACATGTAAACCATTACCCCCCCCCTCACTCCTCCTGTTAACAATAATACAAATAATAACAAAAAAAAACTAATAATATTAATAAAAATAATAATGAAGAAACTTACTGTAATACCCTTGTGCTTGAATGAAGATGAAGGAAAGACTCAATAAATGTGTAAGTGTATTAAAAACTAAATTTTCAAATCTAACCTTCATTCCTTCTCAATGTGCTGTATACCATGAAATGATTATACATTGTTCTATTGTGAACATTGTATACAGGGCCTCAGGATATACATCCCCACAACAATGAACTACCTCCCAGGTATCTAATTACTGCTAGGTGAACAGCAGGTCATCTAGCAGTGAACACCACCTGCCAGCTCACCTAGTAATGAACACCACCTGCACATCGCACCGCACCACCTGCCAGCAGGTGCAGAAGTACGATGGAGAGAGCAAAGTATACAATATTTCAAGTATAGGAATAGAGATATATTTAGGATTTAACGTTTTCCTATAAAGTTTCAATAATACCTTTATTTGATGGTGCTACATAGCCTTCCCGGCTTGGTGCCTTCTTTGATAATTACTTACAATTATTGAAGTTTATCATCATCTTTTACAAAAAGAAATTAACATAAAAATGTAGTCATTTTAATACACAACAGGCATAACTGTGGCGTGCTTATCTCTGAAGCTAGACACAGGTATAATGAAATAATCAATGATGGAGTCAGAGTTTGTCTCCTGTGGATTCCTTCCCATATTGGTCTCCGAATGCATGATGGAACTGATGAGTTGGCCAAGACATTTGCTCGTAAAGAGGGAATTGATTACCAACTTGGACTGCCTTTGAGCAGCCTGAGGGCAGTAATATCCCGGGAACATCAACTAAATTTCGGAGACTTGAGGCAAAGTGAAACTCACACCAGTTACTCCATCTATCATTATTCTATTATGCAGGAAGAACCGCACGTCTATGGGTCATCCAATAATGTTAGCAGACTTCTTGATGTTACCACTGCTAGGCTTAAGCTCGGCTACAAGTACCTCTGGGAGTTTGTAACATCTGCTGATGTAGATCTGACTAAATATAAACTCTGTCAGCAGAACTATTCGCATACTTTGCGTCATTATATAATGGAATGTGAAAAAAATCACGGAACTTAGAGATAACACCATCAATGGTTTCCAAGAAATGTGTAAGCACTTCATTCATAATGATGTGCTGCCCGAAATCTTAGCGAAGTATCCAAAATTTGCTTACTGTAAGTAATGCATGCACATGACTGTAAAGCTGCCGCCCAGTTGGGTGGGTGTGGAGTACATGACTGTAAAGCTGCCGCCCAGTTGGGTGGGTGTGGAGCACATGACTGTAAAGCTGCCGCCCAGTTGGGTGGGTGTGGAGCACATGACTGTAAAGCTGCCGCCCAGTTGGGTGGGTGTGGAGCACATGACTGTAAAGCTGCCGCCCAGTTGGGTGGGTGTGGAGCACATGACTGTAAAGCTGCCGCCCAGTTGGGTGGGTGTGCAGCAAGACTAGTAACTGTGTGACTCACCATAGATGTAAAGTGCCTTGTATAGTGACTGTTGTGAGCCTCTTGTTGATCACTTGTGACACAAAAGATTATTTGTGTGGGGGTGATTAAATATGTATGTGTATGTATACATGTATATGTATGTACATGTATGCATGAGTATATGTATATATAACATTAATAATTTTGTAACTAGCGTCAAAAGATTGTTATTTGCTTAGTTAAACGAACTAGAGGGTTCAGTTCCTGAACCGATTATGTGCCTCTGTAATCCTTTACACAACCGCCCACGGGGTGGGTATGGGGTGCATAATAAAGAAAGAAATTGAAAAACAGAACTCGATATGTATGTAAATTATGATACCGGATAAGATCACTATTAAGAAATTAATTATAAACCACAATATGTTCTGTATCATCAAAAATTCGGAAACATATCATATATTTTCAAATATTTGTAATTAAAGTATTTATTTAGGAAATATGTATTTTAGTTTCCCTAGTTAGCTCTGAGAACACATATTCTTGCAGCAAGAATTTCTTTCCACCAATTTGAGAGGTGCTAATGAGACTATAGTCTCGACCCACTGGACAGGTCATGAACAACAATCAACTATAGCACCATCTATGTCAGAAGATATTCAAAATGTTCTTGATATCATTCAAATTGTCAATACGAGAGCAGAATACATAAGTTGAGTGATGTCAAAGGAATCATATTGACTGACCGAGCCCTATTGTAAATATTTGTGGCTTCCTGACCATAAAGTTACCGCCACGGTCTAGGGTAAGAGACCGGATGTACCCAGTATACAAGCCACGCTAGCTATTAGTTCATATAAGCTGACAACTTACCCAGATAAACAAAACTTCCTAATAATATATATTCAATTAATACAAATGAAATGTTTAAATCGTGATTATATATGTATCACGTGGACAATTTTTAATGTAATTTTTTCCCCAGATATTCGGGCTCCTTATTATGCTTCGTCTTGAGGCAAAGCCCAATACCTTACGCCATATTTGATGCTCTGTCCACAGATCATTCTCTCTCTCAAATCATATACACTGATGGTTTCCTACACCGCCCCACGGGTGCAGGTGCAGTTGCCTCTACCCATCAGACAGAACTATTTGCCTTCCTTCTTACACTAAAATGTGTACAAGTCTCTAAACTTGATGCATTAATTGTAAGTGATTTTCTATCATCCTTAGTTACGCTTAACACTCTCAGACACAATTGTAACATGACCGGGTCTGAAGCTAGACAGAGAAAACACAACATTATTAACGATAGTCACAAAATCCATTTCATGTGAATTCCATCTTCGTTGGCCTGCGAAACTTAAGGAATAGTCCAGAAAATATCTACTAAAGTTTATCTCAAGTGTGAAGATACTTCAGCTGATACTTAGATATTTCCAGTAAGTGTAAAGATAAGTGCTGACGATACTACCTTCATCTATTCAGACCCCAACCCAAACGCACTAAATAATAATGTAAATAACAAAGTTAAAAAGTCCACTCACGGAAGTAAACCAACAAAATCCAACTAAACATAAAATAGACCGACTACATTTTAATTGGAAGTAAATCCTCAAACCAAATTAAATTTCAGATAGACAATGTTAACATTAGCAATAAAAATTATGGAAAGTTCCTTGACCTATACATAGACAAGAAACTGAACTTCAGCATCCACATACAACACATATGTGGGTGCTGAGAGAGAGAGAGAGAGAGAGAGAGAGAGAGAGAGAGAGAGAGAGAGAGAGAGAGAGAGAGAGAGAGAGAGAGAGAGAGAGAGAGAGAGAGAGAGAGAGAATGAGAGAGAATGAGAGAGAGAGATGAGAGAGAATGAGCGAAAATGAGCGAGAATGTAAAAATATACACTGAGGACAGGCAGCTTGTGCATGTCTATTCGTTAGGCGTGTATCGAGGTCCACCTCCAAGGTCGATCTACTGACCTTCTCCCATTCACCTGGGCACTAGGAGTCTCGAACCACCAACCCCAGGAGTTAGTTGGAGTTCATTATTATGAACCCATACCCACTTGTGGGCGGTAGTGGAAAGGGTTACAGAGGCACATAATGGGCTAGGACTGAACCCCACAATTCATTAGCTAAGCAAGTTACAATCTTGAGGAGTAGTTACAAAATTCAGTATAAGTCGTCACATCAACAATAGGTTCGAGATCGACCTCAAATACAGGTTCTAAATTAAGCAACTGACATATAGGAAAGCTAGTGTCACAATTTATATGTTTGTCCTGCACACCGCCTCCATCAGTGGGCAGCGGTGGATAGGTTACAAATCACTCAGTTACTACCTACAGTTAGAAAACTGGGGATATGTGGCTAAAATTTCTGGTAGCAGATCATTTTGAATGAAATATTTACACATCGCTGGAACATTGGTTATAGAATTGTCTCTAAATTCACGTATATTTTCGCACTCCATCACATAGTGACGGAGGGTGTGGGAATAATTTGTTGACACAGTTACATTTGGTCAGGTCTACATCAGCAGATAATGAGAATTCCCAGAGATACTTGTAACCGAGTCTAAGCCGAGCAGTAGTAACATCTAGAAGGGGGGGGGGGGTAATGGTTTACATGTTCACATTCCAATGCCCGCTCCCAGGGCTGGGGGTGCGGGGGTGCACATAAACTACCCACCTCCGGCGGCAGCTGTCGAAGGCGGAAGTGGAGCCTAGGCCGTTTGTCATGATAATTAGTGATGGCTCTTATTTTGATTATGAGTCCGTAATCCAGTTAAGCCTTTATTCTTAATTTATATTACAATGCTGGTAAAATACGCTTCTTGATGATGAGTAATAAAGTACAATGAACTTATGGTGTACCCTATACTCACAGGATGAGGATAGGGTACACAATGAACTACACTCACATG
>WNGS01036152.1:0-10330 GCA_020271785.1 Procambarus virginalis | reverse complement strand
GGGTGTACTCCAGTGGAATGATGGTAGCAATTTTGTTCCACAAAAGCAACATTTGATGCTACAGATGTAGGGTTACTGACCTTTTCCCTAACTGGTGAAGATATGTGCAAAATGGACTATTTTACAGCAAATTTTGATGATATGTTAGTGACACACACAAAATTCTGGAAGGAATAGATACGCGGCAAAAACTCACTTTAAAGGAGAGATGTCAGGTTATTCTCTCTTGCAGCGTTGGAAAGATTCAAATGTAGCATAATTGTATGTTTTTCTTGCACTATACATGATGATGAAACATTAAGAAAACATGTCATACAGAATTATTGGAACAAAGACAGTCTTGTTCCATCCTCAGTTCTCGGCAGGTATATGTCACGTGGCAGGATTCTGCTAATTCTCAAGTGTCTGCATTTGAAAATAGTAATAATGATATTACCAACTGTAGACTGCGGATAGTGAGACACGTGTTCAGTGATTTGAAGGGAAAGTACAAAGATTTCTGTGTACCATATTACCTCTGGCTTTGACGTGGGTATCTGCAACCCGTCCTCACACAAGACAGCACATATATGACTTAATGCTTAAAGTCCATATGTTACATGTGATTTAGTACATATGTGGTATATTCCGAGTTAACTTTTTACCAAGGCCCAAACTCTTCATCACGTACCAATTTACGTCTCACAGTACCCGTCCATCAACGTAGATAGCAGAATAGTCGTGATTGGTTCACGTATAATGAAAATTGTAGTTTTCAGGTCACACATGGGTTGTGAAATTTACCTACTATTGTCCATGCTCTTAGAATATTACAAATCAGCTACATCCTATTGAAGGCTTGTAGTTTTGTTTTGAGAAATATTAGTTGTTCTTAGTAAATTATAATAAGCACTATAAATGATTACATAGAATTACAGTGCTTCACCAATCAATATAATATACAATAGTTTGTGCCTTAAAAATATTTAAAGAATGTTTTGTAGGAACGCTAACAGAAAACGATGTTACGTTGTCTATGGGGTAAACTACTGCAAATGGTGTGGTGTCTACTATATATCAACTATAGGATGCGTATAGGGTCCACTAAAACCTGTTAGGTGGGTAAGGGGTCCAATATCACCCGCAGGATGGGTATGGGGGTCACATCCACCCACAGGATGGGTATGGGGATCATCCATCCACCCACAGGAAGGGTATGGGGTCCAATACCATCCACTGGATGTGTATGGCGTCCACTACCACCGACAGGATGTGCATGGGGCTCACAACCACCCACAGGATGGGTATGGGGTCCAATACCACCCACAGGATGAGTATGGCGTCCACTGTCACCCACTGGATGTGTATGGGGCTCCAACCACCCACAGGAGGGTATGGGGTCCAATACCACCCACAGGATGAGTATAACGTCCACTGTCACCCACTGGATGGGTATGGGGCTCCAACCACCCACAGGATGGGTATGGGGTCCAATACCACCCACAGGATGAGTATGGCGTCCACTACCACCCACAGGATGTGTATGAGGCTCACAACCACCCACAGGATGAGTATGGGGTCCAATACCACCCACAGGATGAGTATGGCGTCCACTACCATCCACAGGATGTGTATGGGGCTCACAACCACCCACAGGATGAGTATGGGGTCCAATACCACCCACAGGATGAGTAGGGCGTCCACTGTCACCCACTGGATGTGTATGGGGCTCCAACCACCCACAGGATGGGTATGGGGTCCAATACCACCCACAGGATGAGTAGGGCGTCCACTATCACCCACTGGATGGGTATGGGGCTCCAACCACCCACAGGATGGGTATGGGGTCCAATACCACCCACAGGATGAGTATGGCGTCCACTATCACCCACTGGATGGGTATGGGGCTCCAACCACCCACAGGATGGGTATGGGGTCCAATACCACCCACAGGATGAGTATGGGGTCCAATAAATTATGTAAAACTAAAATATGTAAAACTAAACACTACCTGATAAATTCCCTGTAACCTACCTTACCCCTCTATTGTCAACCCATGTCTTATTTTTTTATTCAACGCTGTTTGTCTACATATTGTATTTGTGCTGGTTTTTCAGTCATGTTCCCCCCTTTTTTATCTTTATTTGTATCTGTTCTCAAAACATTTTATTCTTTTTGCTCAATTAGTATTAAGTTTTAGATATTAATGTTTTCTTGCCCGAAACGCATTAATTGTGTAATAGTGGCTTTAGGCATTGTATGTACTAGCTCTATCTAAAAATCGATCCACTTATGTAAAATCACTTTATGTATGTACCTTTCCTGAATAAACATATTTATTTATTTATTTATAATAACACCCACTGGATGTGTATGGCGGCCATTGCCGCCCAGAGGGTCGCTATGAAGTCAACTACCGCCTATAGTGTTTGTATAGTGTCCACTACCGCCCATAGTATTATTATGGGGTCCACTACCCCTCATAGGGTCGGTATGGGGGTCCATTACTACCCACAGGGTGTCTGGGGTCTATTTTGGCAATACTGCTTTTCCAATCTCATTTGTTGTTCAATGTAAAATATATGTTGCTCGACTTGCAACAATTTATATATCTATATATGTATATAGTATAGTGCCTTTGCAATAATGTACCAATGTGTGTATTTTCATAACCCATTTTAAATTGTTGAAAAATAAATAACTACATTGTGAATGCAAGTCAATGTTTACATGCTAAATCAGAGTTGCCAGATTCTGTTTAAAATAGCAAATTGTGCTTATTTTCAAAGCTTGAGTGTTTAGCTTTAAAGTAGTTAAAGCTACGAATTTCGCAATTTGCTATGTACTTTAGTGTACTATTTTAAAATAAGGTTGGTTTTTAATCTGCAAGTCATATGAATCTCAAAAAAAGTATATTATTAACAATCTCATCTCCATAGTTCACTAGTTTCTACAAATCAGATCTGGTAACTCTGTAGGCCAAGTACTGGAGGACTCATACACAATGTGTGGGAAGCTGTTAGTCTCTTTAAAGAAGTCATCTCGACAGGATCTTCCAGCTCCAGCTATAAAACTTCAGCACACATGGATCATCCTGGTACATCAAACGGTAAGAAATTAATAAACTGTACAAAGTTTTATGATAGAACATTTGTTACAGAATTGTCCCTGTCAGGGACAATTCAGTCCCCTGCCCTATGTGTACTCCATCACATAGTGACGGAGTATGTGGGAATAATTTTGTTGACAGTGTCCATTTTGTCAATTCTACAACAGCAGATAATAAGAATTCCCAGAGATACTTGTAACTTGAGATACTTGGTTTGGTTTGGTTAATTTAGGTTAGGTTAGGTTAGGTTAGGATAGGTTAGGCTAGGCTAGGTTTGGTTAGGTCAGGTCAGGTCAGCCTAACCTATCATATTTATTCATTAGTAACGTATTGCCAGGAAGCTTTGTGAAGCTTGTGTAGCTTGTGGTAGGTTGTGGTAATTAGACTTGTAACCTTATGGAAAATTGAAACAGAAATTTCCTTAAGAACTTTTGTATATTAATACATGACTCCTTCTGAAGATATATTAATAAAAGGAAATTTCTGTTTCAATTTTCCTCCGTGGTCTGACACTGTCATATATATATATATATATATATATATATATATATATATATATATATATATATATATATATATATATATATATATATATATATATATATATATATATATATATATATATATATATAGTATATTTTGGTAGCAGTCTTTCCTGTAGACATATATTATTAAATATGACCGAAAAAGTATGATTAATAATTCTAACACGAATTTTCTCGATCTTCCTTATGTTTCTTTTTACTGTTGACGGTAAATGAAAAATCAATTCTCCAAAATTCATTTTTATTTCTAGTCTGACGCGACACTTGAGCGCGTTTCATAAAACTTATTACATTTTCAAAGACTTTAGTTTATCCACACACAACTTATAACTGAACAGCATTGGCTCTTATACCTGCATTTGGGTGAGGTGATGTAATACAATAGTGGGGTGAAAACAAACTTTCAACAAAACACAGAACACGGAACAATGGGTATAAGTTAAAGGGAAGAATAGATCTGTAACTACAGAAGGCCTATTGGCCTTCTTCACGCTTCTATATTGGAGCTTCCATATTTCTTGATGCTTCTATATTGGAGCGGAGTCTTGAAGTGGGTAGAATATAGTTGTGCATTAATTGGCTGTTGATTGCTGGTGTTGACTTCTTGATGTGTAGTGCCTCACAGATGTCAAGCCGCCTGCTGTCGCTGTATCTATCAATGATTTCTGTGAGCGCGTTTCATAAAACTTATTACATTTTCAAAGACTTTAGTTTATCCACACACAACTTATAACTGAACAGCATTGGCTCTTATACCTGCATTTGGGTGAGGTTATGTAATACAATAGTGGGGTGAAAAACAAACTTTCAACAAAACACAGAACACGGAACAATGGGTATAAGTTAAAGGGAAGAATAGATATGTAACTGCAGAAGGCCTATTGGCCTTCTTGATGCTTCTATATTGGAGCTTCCATATTTCTTGATGCTTCTGTATTGGAGCGTAGTCTTGAAGTGGGTAGAATATTGTTGTGCATTAATTGGCTGTTGATTGCTGGTGTTGACTTCTTGATGTGTAGTGCCTCGCAGATGTCAAGCTGCCTGCTGTCGCTGTATCTATCAATGATTTCTGTGTTGTTTGCTAAGATTTCTCTGGTGATGGTTTGGTTGTGGGAAGAGATTATATGTTCCTTAATGGAGCCCTGTTGCTTATGCATCGTTAAACGCCTGGAAAGAGATGTTGTTGTCTTGCCTATGTACTGAGTTTTTTGAGGCTTACAGTCCCCAAGAGGGCATTTGAAGGCATAGACGACGTTGGTCTCTTTTAGAGCGTTCTGCTCCGTGTCTGGAGAGTTTCTCATGAGTAGGCTGGCCGTTTTCTTGGTTTTATAGTAAATCGTCAGTTGTATCTTCTGATTTTTTATCTGTAGGGATAACATTTCTATTAACAATATCTTTCAGGACCTTAGTGTAATAATTTCACACCTGCATACAATGCCATCTTACATATATTTTACATTTTATCCCCAACTTTACCCCAACTGGAGATACATATATATTTTTTTCTTCCAATAATATAGTATTTGCTTGAAATTAACAGCCTGGTCAATCAGGCTGTTGGATGCAACTTTTCTCAGTTTTGTTATACAAGTTACAGTCTGGTTGATCACATCCAAAAGGTTATTTCCAGATGCAGTCCTAAATTTTTAACATTGCTATCACTAGTGTTAATTTAGATTATTTCATAATTTAAATAATATATTTAATTACTGTAGTACATTTGTACAACAATTTAACTTATAATTTTTGCAGCATAGGTGATTTGAATGCAAGTATTTTATTAGAAATTATTTCCTTCAGGTCTTCAGGGAAAATTCCTGAGGAGATGTACAAACTGCACACAATGTGTGCATGTACGAAGTAATGTTTGCAAGTTCTGCCAGTGTGACTTCCGAAACAGTAGAGAATTAATGAAGAAAGAAGAGGAAGCCCGTTTTCTACTTAAAAGGCAAGAAGGCTTAGAACGAAATACAGCAGTCGGGTTCTACGAAGGATTGAAAATCAGGTATTGAAGTTTGTCTACATCTGTTGTATTCATTTGTATTCTTCTTATGCTGAACTTGCTTGATAAGGTATAGAATCAACATGAATAATACTGTACAGTACTTAAATACTATTTGTTTATTTATTTATATACAAGATAGCACACTGGGATTATGAGAGTACATAGCATTGATGTTTTTACATTCTTGTAAAGCCACTAGCACACATAGCGTTTTGGGCACACATAGCGTTTTGAGTGTCATAGGGGCCCCAGCACACTGGTTGCTAAAGGGCCCTTAATGCTGTTGAGACCTTATGGGCCCTTGGACCCATTATGTTAAGACATAGTGCTGTTTTGGGCCACACACTTTTTGCATATTTCTGATCTTGGTACATACTTTGGTCGAGAGACTTCCCTAACACACCTTTGCTACACTCATCCCATCCATGCCATTCGCCTTGCTCTTACCTTCCTCTAAGAATTTGCTCTACATCGCCTCTCTTTTGCCTTAATGCTCGTGCCTCCCTTGCTCCCTTACGGGCTCACCATAGCCAGTACTACTTGGAGCTTTTTGTTTTGAGTAGCTGAATCTAAAACAACAACAATCTTGCTCCCATCTCAATCAATTTTATAATGGTCCAGGATGGACCGAAACATGGTCATCTCCTCATTTTCTGGTGTGTGGTTTATTCTTCATAAGAATAAAGGTAACTTCATAAGGCTGCTTATGGGCCTATACGAGGCAGATTCTATTTATAACCACCCAATCCCACTCGTATACATTTCCAACCCATGCTTGAAACAATTCAGGGACCCCACCTCCGCCACGTTACGCGGTATTCATGTCTTCAGCCACGTTATTGTAACTCTGCATCTAATAATTACCTAGGTGTTATTACACATTGAGAGCTACACTCATGGTGTCCCGTCTTCCCAGCACTCTTTGTTATATAACGCTTTGAAATTACAGGTCTTGACAGTTTTAGCCTCCACCACTTTCTCCCCTAACATGTTCCAACCGTCTTCCACCTCTTATTTGCCAAAGTGAATTTTCTTATATTTCTTCAGCAACTTTGTTTAGTTGGTTTCAGTAAATGACCTCTTGTTCTTGAAGTTCTAGGTCTCAGGAATTCGTCCCTATCAATTTTATCGGTTCCAGATACTATTTTTACGTAATGATCATATTGCCTCTTTTTATTCCATCATCTAGTTTTGGCATATATAATGCCTCTAACTTCTCGTAGCTCTTGATCTTCAGTTCTGGGAACAACTTAGTGGCATGTCTTTGTATCATTTCAAGTTTGTACATGTACTTCTTAAGATATGGGCACCATACAACTGCTGCATACTCTAGCTTTGGTTTAATAAAATCATGAACAATTTATTTAGTATTTATCCATGAATGTATTTAAAAGCAATTCTAAAGTTCAAAAGTGTAGCACAACCTCCTGGCACAATTTTCTATCTAGAACCACCCATACATGTCTTTCTTTATCAGAATTCTTTATAGAATTTTCACATAATTTATTGGTTGCATGGGGTTTATGTTCTCCTATTCCACATTCCATAACATGGCATTTATTCACATTAAATTCCATTAGCCAAGTGGTGCTCCATATGCTTATTTTGTCTTCCCTATTATCTAACCATCATCATCAAACATGTTCATATAATTATGTATTCTATCTGTTAGATAGTTTATCTAGACAATGAACATTATCGGTGCCAGAACTAAACCCTGTGGTACTCCACTCGTGACATTTCTCCAGTCCGATACATTGCCTCTGATTACTGCCCTCATTTTTCTATCAGTTTGAATTTTTTTAATCCATGTTAGAAGCTTACCTGTCACCCCTCCAATATGTTCCAGTTTCCAGAATAAACTCTTATGTGGAATTCTGTTGAATGCCTCTTTTAGGTCCAGATAGATGCAGTCAACCAGTCATCTCTGAAAGTTATCTTTTTCCTGTAAAATTTCTGCTGCTCGATCATAGTAACTGATTAAATTTGTTACACAGGATCTTCCATTTTGAAAACCATGTTGACTGTCTGATATTATAAAGTTTTTCTCCTGGTGTTCTACCAGTTTAGTTTTACTTGTTTTTTCCAATATTTTTACTGTTTCACTTGGCCAACTGCTTTGTTCTTACTTAGCTCCTTGAGCAATTTTTTAACTGTGTACGTACATGCAGTGTTTTTATAAATCTTTATTTTTTCCAGCACGCACAAGGAAGCTTGATGCAGATAAACTTACATTAGGATCAGTAGGAGCTAGCCATAATGCCCTGGAAAAAAATCATGACGAGCTACAAGTGCAGCAGGTGCAAGAAGAGCAACAAGTAAAAAAAATCCGCAGGTGCAACAAGTGCTTCCATTAGCAATCATTCAGAAGCAGCAAAAACTACATGCAGTAAAATGTGAACCACAGGGAACTAAAGAAAAACAATCAAGTAACAACGGAATGGGAATTTTAAAATACCTGAGGAAACAGGTAAAAAATGACAAATAGAAATGATTCCTTAAACATTATTTGGTAGTTTATAGGTATTTTACTTATAATACTTTATATTATGTCTACAGTTTATAATTTAGTTCACAGTTAATTGTAAACTTCCTTATCTTACATGAAGGATTTTTACTGTTTTTCATTTTTAAAAGCTTATTAGTATCATTTATAGTTTAGTGTCAATTCACTTATAATACAATATATTGAATAATTTACTAAATTAGTTTAACTATAATAAATATAAATAAACATTTTTACCCCAGGATGAGTTTCAGTCACCCTACCCAATGTTTCATTATTACTAATCTTGTGAGAGGTAGCTTATTGTGCAGCCCATACTCATTCTGTGAGTGTTAGTTTATTGTGCACCCCATAGTCATCATGTCACCCAAGCCTGCTGCAGCTGCACCTGAAGGGTGGTGTAGGGAACCATTAGTGTACTATTATGATCTGAGAGAGAATGCTCTGTAGACAGAGCATCAATATGGCTTAAGGCATTGAGCTTTGCCTCAAGATGAAGCTTGGGCTGATCTCTGATTTGATTCTTGGGAGTCTTCATTTATGTGCACCCCATACTAAACCACTTTGTAGTAATTTATTGTGCAACCCATACTCATCCTGTTACCAGTAGTTTGTGCAACCCATTGCATTGGCATTGTATGTACTAGCTCTATCTATAAATCCATCAACTTTGTATCTTACCTTGTATGTATGTACCTTATCTAAATAAAAATTTATATATTTATTTATATTTATTATAAAGACTAAAGTCGGCAAAGTTACCCGTGAACGCGCAAAATCAGTAAAATGTATATACTCGTTTCAGGTTTATCACCTTATTTCTCATGCTACATCGTTCGTTTTGGTATCATTGTGTTCGGAATAGAATTCTCTATAGGGGTAAATGCATATAAGGTCTAAAAGCCCGGAGTGAGTCCCACGTTCTTTATTTTGGTATCAAATTGTTCGCAATGAAAAGGCGCGTATTTTAAAACTAGTCCCATAATAATAAAACAATAAATAGAATTTTAACAAATATTTTAACTTTTGGACACTTTTTGACGCTCATCACCACAAAATTATTTATATCTTTCCAGTATCCTGACATCAATTTCTAATAGCTGCTAATAAGACCAGTCTCGACCCACTGGACTTAGGTCATTCATGAAGAACAGTGAACTACAGTACCATCTATCAGAGGATATTCAAAATGTTCTTGATATCATTCAAATAGTCAATACGAGAGCAGAATACATAAGTGATGTCAGAGAAATCATATTGACTGACTGAGCCAATGTTTTGGATACTTCGCTAAGATTTCGGGCAGCACATCATTATGAATGAAATACTTACACATTTCTTGGAACTATATTGATGGTGTTATCTCTAAAAGGGGATATTTGGCAAACTGGGGATATTTGGCTAAAATTTCTGGTAGCAGATCATTTTGAATGAAATATTTACACATCGCTGGAACATTGGTTATAGTCTCTATATAGAGACTATAACTAGAGACTAGAGACTATATATAGTATCTATTATAGTCTCTTATAGCCCTCTCCCCCTCTCTCGCCCTCTCCCCTCTCTCATCTCCTCGTCCCCCTCTCTCTCTCCCTCTATCTCTTGCTGTCAGAGAAATTTCTTGGATTTCTTATCTCTTGCCCTCTCTCTCTCTCTCTCTCTCTCTCTCGCCCTCCCTCCCTCCCTCTTTTTCGCCCTCCCTCTCTCTCTCTCTCTCCCCCCCTTCTCCCCCTCCCCCTCTCTCCTCTCCCCCTCTCTCTCGCCTGCCTCTATCTCTTGCTTGCTCTCTCTCTCTCTCTCTCTCTCTCTCTCTCTCTCTCTCTCTCCTCTCTCTCTCTCTCTCTCTCTCTCTCTCTCTCTCTCGTTCTCTCCCCCTACCTCGCCCTCTCCCCCTCTCTCAATGTACGATGGAGGCAGAGTAGGAGGGAGAGAAATGTTGTTGATGGACCTGTGGTCAGGGTGGCTCCAGAGGTCGGGTGTCAAATTTCAGTGTTTATGGCAGGGTAAGGGAATGGCCGTCGGGGTCTTGTGATTCAATATTTCTGGTTGTCGCCAAGTTACTGTTGGGATTGAGTAATACAGATGCTGGAGGTATTTTTTTTGGAGGTGTTGGAGGTTATTTCTATATTCTCTGTTAACGAAAGTACTTAAGGAAATTCCTGTTTCATTTTTCCTCCGTGGTCGCC
>WNGS01036150.1:0-10088 GCA_020271785.1 Procambarus virginalis | reverse complement strand
CTGCTGAGGCTCACCATGCCTGCTGAGACTCACCATGCCAGCTGGAGAACTCACCATGCCAACTGAGACTCATCAGTCCTGCTGAGACTCACGTACCATGCTTGCCTGAGACTCACCATGCCAACTGAGACTCATCATGCCTGTTGAGTCTCACCATGCCTGCTTGCTTCTCACCGCTGCTGAGGCTCATGCATGCCTGTTGAGTCCTCCCCATGCCTGTTGAGTCTGACCATGCTGTTGAGTCTCACCAGGCCTGTTGAGTCTCACCATGCCTGTTTGAGTCTCACCATGCCTGTTGAGTCTCACCATGTCTGCTGAGACTCACTATGCCTGCTGAGTCTCACGATGCTGTTGAGTCTCACCATGCCTGCTGAGACTCACAATGCCTTCTGAGTCTCACCATGCCTGCTGAGGCTCACCATGCCTGCTGAGACTCACCATGCCTGCTGAGACTCACCATGCCACTGAGACTCATCATGCCTGCTGAGACTCACGTACCATGCCTGCTGAGACTCACCATGCCAACTGAGACTCATCATGCCTGTGAGTCTCACCATGCCTGCTGAGTCTCACCATGCCTGCTGAGTCTCACCATGCCTGCGGAAGCTCACGATGCATGTGATTCTCACCATGCCTGCTGAGACTCACCATGCCTGCTGAGTCTCACCATACTGCTGAGTCTCACAATGCCTGTTGAGACTCACCATGCCTACTGAGGCTCACGATGCCTGTTGAGTCTCACCATGCCTGCTGTGTCTCTCCATGCTGTTGAGTCTCACCATGCCTGTTGAGTCTCACCATGCCTGCTGAGTCTCACCATGCCTGCTGAGGCTCACCATGCCTGCTGAGTCTCACCATGAGTGCTGAGACTCCCATGCCTGCTGAGTCTCACCATGACTGCTGAGACTCACATGCCTGCTGAGACTCACCATGCCAACTGAGACTCACCATGCCTGTTGAGTCTCACCATGCCTGCTGAGTCTCACCATGCCTGCTGAGTTTCACCATGCCTCCTGAGTCTCACCATGCCTGCTGAGTCTCACCATACCTGCTGAGTCTCACCATGCCTGCTGAGTCTCACCATGCCGTTGAGACTCACCATGCCTGCTGAGTCTCACCATGCCTGCTGAGACTCACCATGCCTGCTGAGACTCACCATGCCTACTGAGTCTCACCATACCTGCTGAGTCTCACCATGCCTGCTGAAGCTCACGATGCTGTTGAGTCTCACCATGCCTGCTGAGATTCACCATGCCTGCTGAGTCTCACCATACCTGCTGAGTCTCACAATGCCTGTTGAGACTAACCATGCCTACTGAGGCTCACGATGCCTATTGAGTCTCACCATGCCTGCTGTGTCTCACCATGCCTGTTGAGTCTCACCATGCCTGTTGAGTCTCACCATGCTGTTGAGTCTCACCATGCGTGCTGAGTCTCACCATGCCTGCTGAGACTCACCATGCCTACTGAGACTCACCATGCCGACTGAGACTCACTATGCCTGTTGAGTCTCACCATGCCTGCTGAGTCTCACCATGCGTGCTGAGTCTCAACATGCCTGTTGAGTCTCACCATGCCTGTTGAGTCTCACCATGCCTGCTGTGTCTCACTATTCCTGTTGAGTCTCACCATGCCTGTTGAGTCTCACCATGCCTGCTGAGTCTCACCATGCCTGTTGAGTTTCACCATGCCTGCTGAGGCTCACCATGCCTGCTGAGTCTCACCATGCCTGCTGAGACTCACCATGCCTGATGAGACTCACCATGCCAACTGAGACTCACCATGCCTGTTGAGTCTCACCATGCCTGCTGAGTCTCACCATGCCTGTTGAGTCTCACCATGCCTGCTGAGTCTCACCATGCCTGCTGAGACTCACCATGCCTGCTGTGTCTCACTATTCCTGTTGAGTCTCACCATGCCTGTTGAGTCTCACCATGCCTGCTGAGTCTCACCATGCCTGTTGAGTTTCACCATGCCTGCTGAGGCTCACCATGCCTGTTGAGTCTCACCATGCCTGCTGTGTCTCACCATTCCTGTTGAGTCTCACCATGCCTGTTGAGTCTCACCATGCTGCTGAGTCTCACCATGCCTGTTGAGTTTCACCATGCCTGCTGAGGCTCACCATGCCTGCTGAGTCTCACCATGCCTGCTGAGACTCACCATGCCTGATGAGACTCACCATGCCAATTGAGACTCACCATGCCTGTTGAGTCTCACCATGCCTGCTGAGTCTCACCATGCCTGCTGAGTTTCACCATGCATGCTGAGTCTCACCATGCCTGCTGAGTCTCACCATACCTGCTGAGTCTCACCATGCCTGCTGAGTCTCACCATGCCTGTTGAGACTCACCATGCCTGCTGAGTCTCACCATGCTGCTGAGACTCACCATGCCTGCTGAGACTCACCATGCCTACTGAGTCTCACCATACCTGCTGAGTCTCACCATGCCTGCTGAAGCTCACGATGCCTGTTGAGTCTCACCATGCCTGCTGAGACTCACCATGCCTGCTGAGTCTCACCATACCTGCTGAGTCTCACATGCCTGCTGAGTCTCACCATGCCTGTTGAGACTCACCATGCCTACTGAGGCTCACGATGCCTGTTGAGTCTCACCATGCCTGCTGTGTCTCACCATGCCTGTTGAGTCTCACCATGCCTGTTGAGTCTCACCATGCCTGTTGAGTCTCACCATGCCTGCTGAGTCTCACCATGCCTGCTGAGACTCACCATGCCTACTGAGACTCACCATGCCTACTGAGACTCACTATGCCTGTTGAGTCTCATCATGCTTCTGAGTCTCACCATGCGTGCTGAGTCTCAACATGCCTGTTGAGTCTCACCATGCCTGTTGAGTCTCACCATGCCTGCTGTGTCTCACCATTCCTGTTGAGTCTCACCATGCCTGTTGAGTCTCACCATGCCTGCTGAGTCTCACCATGCCTGTTGAGTTTCACCATGCCTGCTGAGTCTCACCATGCATGTTGAGTCTCACCATGCCTTTTGAGTCTCACAATGCCTGTTGAGTCTCACCATGCTTGCTGAGTCTCACCTTGCCTGCTGAGTCTCACCATGCCTGCAGAGACTCACCATGCCTGCTGTGTCTCACCATGCCTGCTTTGTCTCACCATGCCTGCTGAGTCTCACCATGCCTGTTGAGTCTCACCATGCCTGCAGAGACTCACCATGCCTGCTGTGTCTCACCATGCCTGTTGAGTCTCACCATGCCTGTTGAGTCTCACCATGCCTGCTGAGTCTCACCATGCCTGTTGAGTCTCACCATGCCTGCTGAGTCTCACCATGCCTGCTGAGGCTTATGATGCCTGCAGAGACTCACCATGCCTGCTGAGGCTCACGATGCCTGCAGAGACTCACCATGCCAACAGGCATGGTGAGACCCTGATGTGTCTCACAATACCTGATTTGTCTGACCATGCTCTTCTGTGCATCACAATGCTCTGATGTTTCTCATCATATCTGCTGTGTGTTACCATGCACTGATGTGTCTCACCATGCCTGCTGTTTCTCACCATCTTGATGTTATCATGAGATGATTTCGGGGCTTTTTAGTGTCCCCGCGGCCCGGTCCTCGACCAGTACTCCACCACCAGGAAGCAGCCCGTGTCAGCTGACTAACACCCAGGTACCTATTTTACTGCTAGGTAACAGAGGCATAGGGTGAAAGAAACTCTGCCCATTGTTTCTCGCCGGAGCCTGGGATCGAACCCAGGACTAAAGGATCACAATTCCAGCGTGCTGTCCGCTCGGCCGAACGGCTCCCATGTCTGCTGTGTCTCACCATGCCCTTCTGTGTCTCACCAATTATGATGTGGCTCACCATTTTTTTGTGTCTCACCATGTCTGCTATGTCTAACAATGCCCTGCTATGTCTCTCCATGCCTGCTGTGTCTCACCATGCCTTCTGTATCTCACCATGCCTGCTGTGTCTCTCCATGCCTGCTGTGTCTCACCATGCCTTCTGTATCTCACCATGTCTGATGTGTCTCACCATGCCTTCTGTATCTCACCATGCCTGCTGTGTCTCACCATGCCTGCTGTGTCTCACAATGCCTGCAGTGTCTCACCATGTCTGCTGAGTCTCACCATGCCTGCTGTGTCTCACAATACCTGCTGTGTCTCACAATGCCAGCTGTGTCCCACCATGCCTGCTGTGTCTCACCATGCATGGTGAGTCTCACCATGCCTGCTGTGTCTCACAATGCCTGTTCTGTCCCACCATGCCTGCTGTGTCTCACCATGCCTGGTGAGTCTCACCATGCATGCTGTGTCTCACAATGCCTGCTCTGTCCCACCATGCCTGCTGTGTCTCACCATGCCTGCTGTGTCTCACAATGCCAGCTGTGTCCCACCATGCCTGGTGAGTCTCACCATGCATGCTGTGTCTCACAATGCCTGCTCTGTCCCACCATGCCTGCTGTGTCTCACCATGCCTGCTGTGTCTCACAATGCCTGCTCTGTCCCACCATGCCTGGTGAGTCTCACCATGCCTGCTGTGTCTCACCATGCCTGCTGTGTCTCACAATGCCAGCTGTGTCCCACACTGCCTGGTGAGTCTCACCATGCCTGCTGTGTCTCACAATACCTGCTGTGTCTCACAATGCCTGCTCTGTCCCACCATGCCTGCTGTGTCTCACAATGCCTGCTGTGTCTCACCATGCCTGGTGAGTCTCACCATGACTGCTGTGTCACACCATGCCTGCTGTTTCTCACCATGCCTGCTGTGTCTCACTATGCCTGGTGAGTCTCACCATGACTGCTGTGTCTCACCATGCCTGCTGTATCTCACCATGCCTGCTGTATCTCACCATGCCTGCTGTGTCTCACCATGCCTGCTGTGTCTCACCATGCCTGCTGTGTCTCACCATGCCTGCTGTGTCTCACCATGCCTGCTGTGTCTCACCATGCCTGCTCTGTCCCACCATGCCTGCTGTGTCTCACCATGCCTGCTATGTCTCACCATGCCTGCTGTGTCTCACCATGCCTGCTGTGTCTCACCATGCATGCTGTATCTCACCATGCCTGCTGTGTCTCACCATGCCTGCTGAGTCTCACCATGACTGCTGTGTCTCACCATGCCTGCTGTGTCTCACCATGCCTGCTGTGTCTCACCATACCTGCTGTATCTCACCATGCCTGCTGTGTCTCACCATGCCTGCTCTGTCTCACCATGCCTGCTGTGTCTCACCATGCCTGCTGTGTCCCACCATGCCTGCTGTGTCTCACCATGCCTGCTGTGTCTCACCATGCCTGCTGTGTCTCACAATGCCTGCTGTGTCCCACTATGCCTGCTGTGCCTCACCATGCCTGCTCTGTTTCACCATGCCTGCTCTGTCCCACCATGCCTGCTGTGTCTCACCATGCCTGCTGTGTCTCACCATGCCTTCTGTATCCCACCATGCCTGCTGTGTCTCACCATGCCTGCTGTGTCTCACCATGCCTGCTGTGTCCCACCATGCCTGCTGTGTCTCACCCTGCCTGCTGTGTCTCATCATGCCTGCTGTGTCCCACCATGTCTGCTGTGTCTCACCTTGCCTTCTGTGTCTCACCATGCCTGCTGTGTCCCACCATGCCTGCTGTGTCTCACCATGCCTGCTGTGTCCCACCATGCCTGTTGTGTCTCACCATGCCTGCTGTGTCTCACCATGCCTGCTGTGTCTCACCATGCCTGCTCTGTCCCACCATGCCTGCTGTGTCTCACCATGCCTGCTGTGTCTCACCATGCCTGCTGTGTCTCACCATGCCTGCTCTGTCCCACCATGCCTGCTGTGTCTCACCATGCCTGCTGTGTCTCACCATGCCTGCTGTGTCTCACCATGTCTGCTGAGTCTCACCATGCCTGGTGAGTCTCACCATGCCTAGTGAGTCTCACCATGCATGGTGAGTCTCACCATGCCTGCTGTGTCTCACCATGCCTGCTGAGTCTCACCATGCCTGCTGTGTCCCACCATGCCTGCTGTGTCTCACCATGCCTGCTCTGTTTCACCATGCCTGCTCTGTCCCACCATGCCTGCTGTGTCTCACCATGCCTGCTGTGTCCCACCATGCCTGCTGTGTCTCACCATGCCTGCTGTGTCTCACCATGCCTGCTGTGTCTCACCATGCCTGCTGTGTCTCACCATGCCTGCTGTGTCTCACCATGCCTGCTCTGTCCCACCATGCCTGCTGTGTCTCACCATGCCTGCTGTGTCTCACCATGCCTGATGTGTCTCACCATGCCTGCTGTGTCTCACCATGCCTGCTGTGTCTCACCATGCCTGCTATGTCTCACCATGCCTGCTGTGTCTCACCATGCCTGCTGTGTCTCACTATGCCTGCTGTGTCTCACCATGCCTGCTGTGTCTCACCATGCCTACTATGTCTCACCATGCCTTCCGTGTCTCACCGTGCCTCACAATGCCTGATGTGTCTCACCATGCCTGCTGTGTCTCACCAAGCCTGTTGTGTCTCACTATGCCTTTTGTATCTCACCATGCCTGATGTGTCTCACCAAGCCTGCTGTGTCTCACCATGTCTGCTGTGTCTCACCATTTCTGATGTGTCTCGCCATGCCTTGTGTCTCACTATGCCTGCTGTGTCTCACCATTTCTGATGTGTCTCACCATGCCATGTGTCTCACCATGCCTGCTGTGTCTCACCGTGTCTCCAATGCTGATGTGTCTCACCATGCCTGATGTGTCTCACCAAGCCTGCTGTGTCTCACCATGTCTGCTGTGTCTCACCATTTCTGATGTGTCTCGCCATTTTTGTGTCTCACCATGCCTGCTGTGTCTCACATTTCTGATGTGTCTCGCCATTTTTTTGTATCTCACAAGCCTGTTGAGTCTCAACATGTCTGCTGTGTTCACCATGACTGTTGTGTGTCTCACCATGCCATGCTATGTCTCTCTATGCCTGCTGAGTCTCATCATGCTTGATCTATCTCACCATGCCTGTTGTGTCTCAATGCATGATGTGTCTCACAATGCCTGCTCTGTCTCACCATGCCTGCTGTTTCTCACCATGCCGGCTGTGTCTCACAATGCCTGCTCTGTCTCACCATGCCTGCTGTTCTCACCATGCCGGCTGTGTCTCACCATGCCTGCTGTTTCTCACAATGCTACTGTGTCTCTCCATGCCTGCTGAGACTCACCATGCCTGTTGTGTCTCACCATACCTGCTGAGTCTAACCATGACTGCTGTGTCTCACATGACTGCTGTGTCTCACCATGACTGCTGTGTCTCACCATGCCTGCTGAGTCTCACCATGCCTGCTGAGTCTCACCATACCTGCTATGTCTCACCATGACTGCTGTGTCCCACCATGAATGCTGTCTCTCACCATGCCTGCTGAGTCTCACAATGCCTGCTGAGTCTCACATGCCTGCTGTGTCTCACCATACTGCTGAGTCTCACCATACCTGCTGAGTCTCACAATGCCTGCTGTGTCTCACCATACCTGATGATTCTCACCATGCCTGCTGAGTCTCACAATGCCTGCTGAGGCTCATGATGCCTGTTAAGTCTCACCATGCCTGTTGAGTCTCACCATGCCTGTTGAGTCTCACCATGCCTGTTGAGTCTCACCATGCTGTTGAGTCTCACTATGCTGTTGAGTCTCACCATGCCTGCTGAGACTCACCATGCCTGCTGAGTCTCACGATGCCTGTTGAGTCTCACCATGCCTTCTGAGACTCACCATGCTGCTGAGTCTCACCATGCCTGCTGAGGCTCACCATGCTGCTGAGACTCACCATGCCTACTGAGACTCACCATGCCTGCTGAGTCTCACCATGCCTGCTGAGTCTCACCATGCCTGCTGAGGCTCACCATGCCTGATGGTCTCACCATGCCTGCTGAGACTCACCATGCCTACCGAGACACCATGCCTACTGAGACTCACCATGCTGTTGTGTCTCACCATGCCTGCTGAGTCTCACAATGCCTGTTGTGTATCACCATACCTGCTGAGTCTCACCATGCCTGCGAGTCTCACCATACCTGCTGTGTCTCACCATACCTGCTGTGTCTCACATGACTGCTGCGTCCCACCATGAATGCTGTGTCTCACCATGCCTGCTGAGTCTCACAATGCCTGTTGTGTCTCACCATACCTGCTGAGTCTCACCATGCCTCTGAGTCTCACCATGCCTGCTGTGACTCACCCTACCTGATGATTCCACCATGCCTGCTGAGTCTCACAATGCCTGCTGAGGCTCATGATGCCTGTTAAGTCTCAACATGCCTGTTGAGTCTCACATGCCTGTTGAGTCTCACCATGCCTGTTGAGTCTCACCATCCTGTTGAGTCTCACCATGCCTGTGAGTCTCACCATGTCTGCTGAGACTCACTATGCCTGCTGAGTCTCACGATGCCTGTTGAGTCTCACCATGCCTGCTGAGACTCACAATGCCTGCTGAGTCTCACCATGCCTGCTGAGCTCACCATGCCTGCTGAGACTCACCATGCAGCTGAGACTCACCATGCCAACTGAGACTCATCATGCCTGCTGACTCACGTACCATGCTGCTGAGACTCACCATGCCAACTGAGACTCATCATGCCTGTTGAGTCTCACCATGCCTGCTGAGTCTCACCCTGCCTGCTGAGGCTCATGATGCCTGTAAGTCTCACCATGCATGTTGAGTCTCACCATGCTGTTGAGTCTCACCATGCCTGTGAGTCTCACCATGACTGTTGAGTCTCACATGCCTGTGAGTCTCACCATGTCTGCTGAGAACTCACTATGCCTGCTGAGTCTCACGATGCCTGTGAGTCTCACCATGCCTGCTGAGATCACAATGCCTGCTGAGTCTCACCATGCCTGCTGAGGCTCACCATGCCTGCTGAGACACCATGACTGCTGAGACTCACCATGCCAACTGAGACTCATCATGCCTGCTGAGACTCACGTACCATGCCTGCTGAGACTCACCATGCAATGAGACTCATCATGCCTGTTGAGTCTCACCATGCCTGCTGAGTCTCACCATGCCTGCTGAGTCTCACCATGCTGCGGAAGCTCACGGCATGTTGATCTCACCATGCCTGCTGAGACTCACCATGCCTGCTGAGTCTCACCATACTGCTGAGTCTCACAATGCCTGTTGAGACTCACCATGCCGACTGAGGCTCACGATGCCTGTTGAGTCTCACCATGCTGCTGTGTCTCTCCATGCCTGTTGAGTCTCACCATGCCTGTTGAGTCTCACCATGCCTGCTGAGTCTCACCATGCCTGCTGAGGCTCACCATGCCTGCTGAGTTCACCATGACTGCTGAGGACTCACCATGCCTGCTGAGTCTCACCATGACTGCTGAGACTCACCATGCCTGCTGAGACTCACCATGCCAACTGAGACTCACCATGCCTGTTGAGTCTCACCATGCCTGCTGAGTCTCACCATGCCTGCTGAGTTTCACCATGCCTCTGAGTCTCACCATGCCTGCTGAGTCTCACCATACCTGCTGAGTCTCACCATGCCTGCTGAGTTCACCATGCCTGTTGAGACTCACATGCCTGCTGAGTCTCACCATGCCTGCTGAGACTCACCATGCCTGCTGAGACTCACCATGCCTACTGAGTCTCACCATACCTGCTGAGTCTCACCATGCCTGCTGAAGCTCACGATGCCTGTTGAGTCTCACCATGCCTGCTGAGATTCACCATTCCTGCTGAGTCTCACATACTGCTGAGTCTCACAATGCCTGTGAGACTACCATGCCTACTGGGCTCACGATGCCTATTGAGTCTCACATGCCTGCTGTGTCTCACCATGCCGTTGAGTCTACCATGCCTGTTGAGTCTCACCATGCCTGTTGAGTCTCACCATGCGTGCTGAGTCTCACATGCCTGCTGAGACTCACCATGCCTACTGAGACTCACCATGCCGACTGAGACTCACTATGCCTGTTGAGTCTTCACATGCCTGCAGTCTCACACCATGCGTGCTGAGTCTCAACATGCCTGTTGAGTCTCACATGCCTGTTGAGTCTCACCATGCCTGCTGTGTCTCACTATTTCTGTTGAGTCTCACCATGCCTGTTGAGTCTCACCTGCCTGCTGAGTCTCACCATGCCTGTTGAGTTTCACCA
>WNGS01036122.1:0-10337 GCA_020271785.1 Procambarus virginalis | reverse complement strand
ACGTTTCGACTTTGTTAAAGCCTTTGGTCAGTCTGGTTTGACAAAGGCTTTAACAAGTCGAACGCTACCTCCTTTCATTTTTCTCTGTGGATTTCCGCATATATATATATATATATATATATATATATATATATATATATATATATATATATATATATATATATATATATTCGTTTGTTCAGAATTGCTAATCTCCGAAAGTTCTTCAAGCTACAATTGCTTTGCAATTGTGACACAACATTCCATTTGCATGTGAACCTGTTTTTATATGTATACTATATAGAGGTCACGTCTGTGAAAGGTAAAAACATGTATTTCCTGAAAGACAGCACCATTTGTTGCACATGAGAGTACTAGGGGCGTATGAGATGTCAAAGTTCTCACCCTTTCCTACCTTGTATAGTTAAAGCCGCTCCTACGGGTCTTCGCCCCCTTTATACCTGGCGCCACTGCTCGCCCTGGGCCTCCCCAGTCTACCAAGGGCTGGCGTTACACCTCTAGTGAGTGGAGAGGTTCAAGCCCGTCTGTCTCACAGCTGAACCTGCCAATCTTGACACTAGAATACTCTCTCTATCAAGTATGTTCGATGTCGCCAGCTGGGTGTTTATACTCATGTCCCACAACACGCCAGCGGTGTCCTTAGTTATTTTAAATCAAGGATGCAATCTCATGTGCAGTGCAAGGTGACATAAATGGTTTCGCTCAAATAGCCCTAGAGAACTGAGGCTCACTCAAACACATTGGTAAGATTAAAAGTTTGCTGAAGAAAATATATACACTTGCATAAAGAAATAATACAGGGGAATTGTCCGATGGCGGCAAAACTCCTCTCGTCGCGTCTCTAGCAACACGGTCAGCTGACTGGGTCCACTTGTCAGTCGGCAGGCACACACTTCGCGGCTCTGACAACACGATCAGCTGATTGGGTCCAACTGTCAGACGGCGGGCACACACTTCACGCCTCTGGTAACACGATCAGCTGGACGATTCAATGTTGGTTTCTGGCTTCTTGAAAACCAGCCACTACTTCCAGATACACTAACGTCACCATATCTACATATTTATGTTCCACCACCAATTCATGCCTACATGAGCTCCTTGACTCCTAGCTTAACACTTTGGCACATAGACAATAAATGGTAACAAGAAATGTTCACGATATACAGAATATCCTAACTCACCTAGATCAAAGGGGTAATGGGAGGGACAATTATTTACCTTACTTCATTCCGTTATGAAGTCGACTCGTCCTCTGGCGAGGGATGTTGAGGTTCCTGGCCCTGGCGTCTGGTCTTCCGTTGATCAGTTCCCACACACACAAGTTTCTCAGTCGTCCTTGTAGCAGCACGTCTTCACCGTCTTCACACCCGGCAGGAAAGGTCCTCCTCCTCCTCTTTTTCGGGGTACTGGAGTCAGGTACCTGCGCCGTCGTCCTCTTCCTCCTCTCACTGGCACTGTAGACACAACTTGCAGTCGAGTTCTGCTTCCCTTTGCCTCACTTCCAGTAGATTCGGCCCGGCCGTCACTACTCGCTTCATATGTAGAACGTGGTCCGCTTGGCGTCCCTGACGTCTCCAGCCCAACGTTCATCCCTGCTGCAGACTCTTGATAATAGAGCTCTTGACTCTCTAGCCAGGCCAATCCTTGAATCTTGGCACTCCACAGGATGTCTGCAGTATCATTGGTCATTGGTCACTTCTGGCACATGAACCTACCTGGCCAATCAGGTGCCAGCAGGTGCCGCGACGCTTTGGCGGGAAACAGAATGGCTCGGCGCCATCTTGTGACTCAAAAGGGCGTAAGCCCGTTGCATAATCAAACTTAAACGGCAATTTTACAGCCAATCTGATAACGCTCCACACTCTCACACATATGAAAATATTCCCTGAATATCAGAGAACGCTCAGGTTATGGAGATATGACTCTTTAAGCTGGGTTAGGAGAAATATAGGAGTGGGACACCCCTCCCCTGAAAATAAGTGTAATATCTGATCAGTGCACACGGGAAAGGGCATCTGCCACTACATTCTCTTTTCCCTTAATGTGCTTTATCTCTAACCAATACTCTTGCAGACGTAACGCCCACCTCGTTAACCTCTGGTTTGAGTTCTTCATTTTGTATAGGAAGGTCAATGGGTTATGGTCTGTGAGTACTTGTACAGGTCGCGCACCTCCTCCCACGTATACATCGAATTGCTTTAAAGACATGACCAAAGCTAGGGCCTCCTTCTCGACGGTACTGTAGGCGCGTTGGTACTTTACAAATTTCTTTGAGTAGAAGGCCACTGGTCTGTGTACCTCGTTTCTTTTTGGGCCAACATGACTCCTATTCCCACGTCACTTGCTTTGACATACAGTATGAACCTCGCTGAGAAGTCTGGGGACATCAGAACAGGGGCCTCCATCAACAGGCTCTTCTTCTTTTCACAAGATTCCTGGCAGGCCTCTCCCCATTTCCATCTCTTACTCTTGGATAACAACTCCGGCAGAGGGGTGGGCTATGGTGGAAAAATTCTTACAGAACCCGTTGTAGTAGCCTATCATTCCACAACCCGCTCTCGCACAAGACAGCACATATATGACTTAATGCTTAAAGTCAATATGTTGAATATGAATTAGTACATATGTGGTATATATCCAGTTACATTTTTTCCATGGCCCAAACTTTTCCTCACGTACAAATTTACGTCTCACAGTAAATTTGATGGACTACCCGTCCATCGCCGTAGACAGCAGAATAGTCGTGATTGGTTCAATTATAATGAAAATTGTAGTTATTGGGTCCCACATGTTTTGTGAAATTTACCTGCTATTGTCCATGCTCTTCGAATATTACAAATCAGCTACATCCTATTGAAGTTTCATAGTTTTGTTTTGAGAAATATTAGTTGTTCTTAGTAAATTATAGTAAGCACTATAAATTATTACATAGAATAGTCTCCGTGGTGTAGTGGTAAGACACTCGCCTGGCGTTCCGCGAGCGCTATGACATGGGTTCGTATCCTGGCCGGGGAGGATTTACTGGGCGCAATTCCTTAACTGTAGCCTCTGTTTAACGCAACAGTAAAATGTGTACTTGGATGAAAAAACGATTCTTCGCGGCGGGGATCGTATTCCATGGACCTGCCCGAAACGCTACGCGTACTAGTGGCTGTACAAGAATGTAACAACTCTTGTATATATCTCAAAAAAAAAAAAAATAGTGCTTTACCAATCAACATTATATACACTAGTTTGTGCTTTAAAAATCTTTAAAGAATGTATTGTAGGAACGTGAACAGAAAACGATGTTACGTTGGCATGTCAATGGGGTAAACTACTGCAAACAGGATGGCATAGTGTCTACTGCCAACAAAGGATGGGTATAGGGTCCACTACCACCTGTTAGGTGGGTAAGGGGTCCATACCACTTGTAGGATGGGTCTGGGCCCAATAACTACTCATAGGATAGGTATGGGGTCCACTACCGCCTACTGGATGGGTATATGGTCCACTACCACACACAGCATGTGTATGGCGTCCACTACCGCCTACAGGATGGGTATGGGGTCCACTACCACACACAGCATGTGTATGGCGTCCACTACCGCCTACAGGATGGGTATGGGGTCCACTACTGCCCCCACAGAATGAGTATGGGGGGTCCACTATCGCCTACGAGATGGGTATGGGGGTCCACTAGAACCCACAAGATGGGTATGGGGTTCACTACCACACACAGGAAGGGTATCTGGTCCAATACCGCCCACAGGATGGGTATGGGGTCCACTACCACCCACAGGATGGGTATAGGGTCCATTAGCACCCACAGAATGAGTATGGGGTCAACTACCACACACATGATGGTTATGGGGTCCACTACCACCGACAAGATCGGTATGGGGTCCACTACCATCCACATGATGGGTATGGGGTCCAATACTACCCACAAGATGGGTATGGGGTCCACTACCGCCCACAAGATGAGTATGGGGTCCACTACCACAAAGTTATAAATTTATGAAACAAATTGACAAATTTTAAGTTCCAAGTTTATACATATTGTGAAATTGAGAGTATATGTAGTAACATAAATTGGTAAATCATAAATATTGTAAGTTAAGAATCTGATGCATGTGTATGTGTGGAGGGGGGGGGGGGGCGATACCCTTGGTAAGCGAGGGTGGCAGGTAACCTTAACCGTTCTGCGGTCAATGTGGGGGGGGGGGGTCAAACACACGCTCCAACATCTGGGCATAATACCAGCAGCCTCCACAACACTCCCCCCGCCTCTAGCTGGTGCTTGTAGATGCCTCATCTAACCTCACTTATGTCACACATTAACCTACAGTTCCTGTGATATTTAAACTCATCACAGTGGCGTCTCACCAATATAAACTGTATTGGATTTTGTCACGAAATAGCTATATGCTGACTGGAAGTATATGTATGTATGTATGTATGTATGTATGTATGTATGTATGTATGTATGTATGTACTCACCTATTTGTACTCACCTATTTGTGCTTGCGGGGGTTGAGCTTTGGCTCTTTGGTCCCGCCTCTCAACTGTCAATCAACTGGTGTACAGATTCCCAAGTATGTATGTATGTATGTATGTATGTATGTATGTATGTATGTATGTATGTATGTATGCATGCATATATGTATATATGCGTGCATGTATGTATGCATGTATGTATGCATGTATGTATACATGTATGCATGTATGTATGTATGTATGCATGCATGTATGTATATATGTACTCACCTAATTGTGCTTGCGGTGGTAGAGCTCTGGCTCTTTGGTCCCGCCTCTCATCTCTCAATCAACTGGTGTACAGGTTCCTGAGACTACTGGGCTCTATCATATCTACACTATAAATTGTGTATGGAGTCAGCCTCCACCACATCATTTCCTAATACATTCCATTTGTCAACCACTCTGACACAATAATTTTCTTTCTAATTTCTCTGTGGCTCATTTGGGCACTCAGTTTCCACCTGTGTCCCCTAGTTCGTGTGCCCCTTGTGTTAAATAGCCTGTCTTTATCTACCCTATCAATTCCCTTGAGGATCTTGAATGTGGTGATCATGTCCCCCCCTAACTCTTCTGTCTTCCAGCGAAGTGAGGTTTAATTCCCCAAGTCTCTCCTCGTAGCTCATACCTCTTATGAATGTATGTATGCATGTATGTACTCACCTAGTTGTGCTTGCGGGGGTTGAGCTCTGGCTCTTTGGTCCCGCCTCTCAACCGTCAATCAACAGGTGTACAGTTTCCTGAGCCTATGGGCTCTATCATATCTACACTTGAAACTGTGTATGGAGTCAGCCTCCACCACATCGCTTCCTAATGCATTCCATTTGTCAACCACTCTGACACTAAAAAAGTTCTTTCTAATATCTCTGTGGCTCATTTGGGCACTCAGTTTCCACCTGTGTCCCCTAGTGCGTGTGCCCCTTGTGTTAAACAGCCTGTCTTTATCAACCCTGTCGATTCCCCTGAGAATCTTGAATGTGGTGATCATGTCCCCCCTAACTCTTCTGTCTTCCAACGAAGTGAGGTTTAATTCCTGCAGTCGCTCCTCGTAGCTCATACCTCTCAGCTCGGGTACTAGTCTGGTGGCAAACCTTTGAACCTTTTCCAGTTTAGTCTTATGCTTGACTAGATAGGGACTCCATGCTGGAGCCGCATACTCCAGGATTGGTCTGACATATGTGGTATATAATGTTCTGAAAGATTCCTTACACAAGTTTCTAAAGGCCGTTCTTATGTTAGCCAACCTGGCATATGCTGCTGATGTTATCCTCTTGATATGAGCTTCAGGGGACAGGTCTGGCGTGATATCAACCCCCAGGTCTTTCTCTCTCTCTGACTCTTGAAGTATTTCATCTCCCAAATGATACCTTGTATCTGGTCTCCTGCTTCCTACCCCTATCTTCATTACATTACATTTGCTTGGGTTAAACTCTAACAGCCATTTGTTCGACCATTCCTGCAGCTTGTCCAGGTCTTCTTGAAGTCTCAAGCTGTCCTCCTCTGTCTTAATCCTTCTCATAATTTTGGCGTCGTCAGCAAACATTGAGAGGAATGAGTCTATACCCTCTGGGAGATCATTTACGTATATCAGAAACAGGATAGGTCCAAGTACAGAGCCCTGTGGGACTCCACTGGTGACTTCACGCCAGTCTGAGGTCTCACCCCTCACTGTAACTCTCTGCTTCCTATTGCTTAGGTACTCCCTTATCCACTGGAGCGCCCTACCTGTTACTCCTGCCTGTTTCTCCAGCTTATGCATCAACCTTTTATGGGGTACTGTGTCAAAGGCTTTCCGACAGTCCAAAAAAATGCAGTCCGCCCACCCTTCTCTTTCTTGCTTAATTTTTGTCACCTGATCGTAGAATTCTATCAAGCCTGTAAGGGCAAGATTTACCCTCCCTGAACCCATGTTGATGGGTTGTCACGAAGTCTCTTCTCTCCAGATGTGTTACTAGGTTTTTCTCACAATCTTCTCCATCACCTTGCATGGTATACAAGTTAAGGACACTGGCCTGTAGTTCAGTGCCTCTTGTCTGTCACCCTTTTTGTATATTGGTACTACATTAGCAGTCTTCCATATTTCTGGTAGGTCCCCCGTTTCCAGTGACTTACTATACACTATGGAGAGTGGTAAGCAAAGTGCTCCTGCACACTCTTTCAATACCCATGGCGAGATTCCATCCGGCCCAACAGCTTTTCTCACATCCAGCTCCAATAGGTGCTTTTTGACCTCATCTCTTGTAATTTCGAACCTATCCAAGGTCACCTGGTTTGCTGCCACCTCTCCCAGCGCCGTGATATCTCCCTGTTCTATTGTAAAGACCTCCTGGAACCTTTTGTTGAGTTCTTCACACACCTCTTTGTCATTCTCTGTGTACCTGTCCTCGCCCACCCTAAGTTTAATCACCTGTTCCTTCACTGTTGTCTTCCTCCTGATGTGACTGTGTAGTAGCTTTGGTTCAGTCTTGGCTTTATTAGCTATATCATTTTCATACCTTTTCTCAGCTGCTCTTCTCACACTGACATACTCGTTCCTGGTTCTCTGGTATCTCTCTCTACTTTCTGGTGTTCTGTTATTACGGAAGTTCCTCCATGCCCTTTTGTTCAGCTCCTTTGCTTTCATACATTCCCTATTAAACCACGGATTCTTCCTTTGCTTCTCTGTTTTTTCCTGTTGGGCTGGGACAAACCTGCTTACAGCCTCCTGACATTTTTGGGTGACATAGTCCATCATGTCTTGTACGGACTTGGTTCCGAGTTCTGTGTCCCAATGTATATCCCATAGGAATTTATTCATCTCCTCATAGTTTCCCTTTCGGTACGCCAGCCCTTTGGTTCCCAGTTCTTTTTTGGGGGTGATAATTCCTAGCTCAACCAGGTACTCAAAGCTCAATACACTATGATCACTCATTCCCAAGGGGGCTTCCAACTTAACTTCCCTTATATCCGACTCATTTAGGGTAAATATCAGATCAAGCAAGGCTGGTTCATCCCCTCCTCTCATTCTTGTCGGTCCCTTGACGTGTTGACTTAGAAAGTTTCTTGTTGCCACATCCAGCAGCTTAGCTCTCCATGTGTCTGGGCCTCCGTGTGGGTCTCTGTTCCCCCAATCTATCTTCCCATGGTTGAAGTCTCCCATGATTAGAAGTCTGGATCCGTTCCTGCTAGCCACAGAAGCTGCTCTCTCTATTATATTGATGGTGGCCATGTTGTTTCTATCATATTCCTGTCTGGGTCTTCTGTCATTCGGTGGGGGGTTATATATGACTACTATTATAATTTTCTGTCCTCCAGTTGCAATGGTGCCTGATATGTAGTCCCTGAAACCTTCACAGTTCTGAATTACCATCTCTTCGAAACTCCAACCTTCTCTTAGTAGCAAAGCCACACCACCTCCTCCTCTCTCTTTCCTCACTACATAGTAGCCCTGTGGAAACACTGCATTTGTTATGATTTTCGTTAGCTTTGTTTCTGTGAGTGCTATTATGTCTGGGTTTTCTTCTAGTGCCCACTCTCCAAGTTCACTAGTTTTATTTGTAATCCCATCTATGTTAGTGTACATCGCCTTGAAGCTCACTTTCTTCTGTTCATTTACATATCCCTTTCTTGGCGAGTATTCTACTGGTGTGGGAAGCTGTTCCGTGGGTGAGAGGATCTGTGAGGTGGTTTGCAGGGTCGCAGAGGGTTTTGGGGTGGGGGGTGGGGGTTTAAGGGAAGGGGGAACGGGTAGGGTGTGGGTTAAGGAGATAGGGGGGACATGGAGGATACGGGGTGAGGGGGAGGAGGAATAGGGAGGGTATGGGATGAAGGGGGAGGGGGACTGGGGGGGAAAGGTGGGAGGGGGGACATGATGGGAATGGGGATGGGTGTCGGGGTCAGAATGGGGTGGGGGGGAGGGAGGGTTGGGTGGGGGCAGGTAGGGTGAGGGGAAGGAAGGGTTTCTATGCAGAGGGGGTTGGTGGTGTTGCCCCCCCCCCCTCTGGTGTTGCTGGGATGCTGGTTTTGGGTTCCCCTCTTGTCTCTGGGACTGCTGTGTTGGGGGCTGTGATTTCCTGGTTTGCTCCTCTCTCCCTGCGCTTCCTCCTTGCCTCTGCTGCCCTGGCTCTCTCCTCCTTCGTCCTGTCCCTCTGCAGGAATACTTGTTTGTATCCCTCCACATGTTGGAGACGACTCTTCCTTTCTAGAATATCCTCCTTCGTGGTTTCGTTTGCAAACACCACCTTTACAAGTCGGTTTCTGTCCCTGTTGTACCAGCCCAACCTGAAAACCTTCTCAATGTTGTGTACAGCCCCTTCCATCTGTAACCCCTTCAGTAGCCCATGTACTGCCTCTCTATCCTTGCCATTCCATTCTTGCCTGTTGGATCCTTCCTGTTCTTTGATGCCTACAACTACCACTGATCTCTTTCTCTCCAGCAGTTGAGTGGTGCACCTTGCTGCTTCCTGTGAGGTAGCAGCTTGCATGGCTACCTCCCTCACTGTGGCCATTGCTTCTGAGCTCTTTTTCAATATGTCCGCAAATGTTTCAGGTACAGAGGCATTTCCTTCCAATGTAACATTCCCACCTTCCCTTTGGATGATAATCTGATGCTCGGTCTCTTTATTTTTCGCTGTGAGAGATTTGATCTCCTCCCTTGCTGATGTCAGCTCACTTTGCAGGTTGTTAATTGTAATCCTCATTTCATTCATCTCCCTCCTGAATTCCTCCAGTACTTGGTGTAGCAATTCCTGCGTTTGATCGCCCTGGCTGCTTCCCATAACCCTGTTTCGGCCTCCTGCCATTTTGCCCCTTGTCAAGAGAGGTAGCAAGGGAGAGAGAGAGCAAGGGAGAGAGAGAGCAAGAGAGCAAAAGAGAGACAGAAAGACCAAGAGAGAGCGAACAAGAGAGAGAGAGAGCAGAGAAGAGAGCAAGCGAGAGAGAGCAAGAGAGAGAGAGAGAGCAAGCGAGAGAGAGCAAGCGAGAGAGAGCAAGAGAGAAGGAGAGAGAGAGAGAGAGAGAGAGAGAAGAGAGAGAGAGAGGAGAGAGAGAGAGAGATAGAGCGTGTGTTCCTTGGGATGGGGTTTAAGGTGAGGTGAGGTCAGCTTACGGCAGGTAGAGTGAGGAGGATTATGGGAGGTTTTATTCCTTTTCCACGAAATGTGTTTAATCGGGGCGCGTGTTGTGGGGTGTGGGGTGTGTGTTGCGTGCGCGTGCGTGCGTGAGTGTGTCCCTAGTTCCCGTAAGCTAACTTCTACCCAATGAGCCACGCTGAGATTTTAAAGATATATAATATCCTGAACAAGAATTTGATACTATTTTACCTCACACTGTACACCTGATTAATTGACCCAGAAAGGCGGGTACCTACCAGATTGTTTCCCGCTCACACAACTAGATGAGTGATGACATATGTCGATGATGATGCTCCGTCGTCGGCTTCCACTAGGTGATTCACTAAGGTGTTCTTCTATCTACACAAAACTCTGGAGTCAGTCACTGTATCGTTGTGTTGCGGTCCACTAATTTACTGTATCACTGATCAAATCACCACCCAACAAACACAATCACCAGTTCCCCAGCGGGGTCGACCCAGCTGCCGGTCAGGTCAGGTCGCCTTACGCTGTCCTCCACACTATGCACCGGTGATCCACTAGCTCCACTTTTGATTTCTTCGCACAATCGCTAGCGTATGACTATGCTATGTAGCACCCTGCTAGCTACACACTGCGAGAGGCCAAATACTATGATCTAGCCTCAATAATCCTTCAATGTCCCGAGAAATTGACGAATTCCGTGGACCTCGCTAATCGCGTGTGTCTCCTACCGTCGCTACGCTGTGT
>WNGS01036114.1:0-10916 GCA_020271785.1 Procambarus virginalis | reverse complement strand
AAATGTGATCCATCGCCGCTCTCAGTAATTGGCATATTTTCGTATAAAAATTCGTAATTTCAAACTGCGAATACGTGCAGAGAGCCAAATTTGGCTCCAAACATGGCTCAAGGTCGAATTTGGGATTTTGGGATATTTTTAAAAACTGCAGGGGGGTTTGGGCAAAATGTGACCCATCGCCGCTCTCAGTATTTGGCATATTTTCGGTATAAAAATTCGTAATTTCAAACTGCGAATACGTGCGAGAGCCAGAATTTGGCTCCAAAATATGGCTCAAGCGTCGAATTTGGATGTTTGGGATATTTTGAAAACTGCAGGGGGGTTTGGGCAAAATGTGATCCCATCGCCGCTTCAGTAATTGGCATATTTTCGGTATAAAAAATCGTAATTTCAAACTGCGAATACGTGCAGAGAGCCAGAATTTGGCTCCAAAATATGGCTCAAGCGTCGAATTTGGGATGTTTGGGATATTTTAAAACTGCAGGGGGGTTTGGGCAAAATGTGATCCATCGCCGCTTTCAGTAATTGGCATATTTCGGTATAAAATGTCGTAATTCAAACTGCGAATACGTGCAGAGAGCCAGAATTTGGCTCCAAAATATGTCTCAAGGTCGAATTTTGGACGTTTCGGATATTTTGAAAACTGCGATGGGGGGGTTGGGCAAAATGTGACGCATCGCTGCTCTCAGTATTGGCATACTTTCGGTATAAAATTCGTAATTTCAAACTGCGAATACGTGCCGAGCCAGGTTTGGCTCCAAAATATGGCTCAAGCTTCGAATTTGGGATGTTTGGGATATTAAAAACTGCAGGGAGGGTATTCGCAGTTTTAAATTAAGACTTTTTATACCGAAAATATGCCAATTACTGAAAGCGGCGATGGATCACATTTTGCCCAAACCCTTCCTGCAGGTTTCAAAATATCTCAAACATCCCAAATGCGACGCTTGAGCCATATTTTGGAGGCAAATTCTTGATCTCTGCCCGTATTCGCAGTTTGAAATTACGACTTTTTATACCGGAAATTATGCCTATTACTGAGAGCGGCGATGGGTCACATTTTGCCCAACCCCCCCCCCCTGCAGTTTTAAAATATATCACAACATCCCAAATTCGACCCTTAACCCATATTTTGGAGCTAAATTCTGGCTCTCTGCACGTATTCGCAGTTTGAAATTACGAATTTTTATACCGAAAATATGCCAATTACTTAAAGCAGCGATGGATCACATTTTCCCAAACCCTCCTACAGTTTTCAAAATACCCAAAAATCCCAAATTCGACGCTTCAGCCATATTTTGGAGACAAATTCTGGCTCTCAGCACGTATTCGCAGTTTGAAATTACGATATTTTATACCGAAATTATGCCAATTACTGAGAGCGGCGATGGGTCACATTTTGCCCGAACCCCCCTTGCAGTTTCAAAATATCCGAAACATCCCAAGTTCGACCCTTGAGCCATTTTGGAGCCAAATTCTGGCTCTCTGCATGTATTCGCAGTTTGAAATTACGACTTTTATACCGAAAATATGCCAATTACTGAAAGCAGCGAGGGATCGCATTTTGCCCAAACCCTCCCTGCAGTTTTCAAAATATCACAAACATCCCAAATTCGACGCTTGAACCATATTTTGGAGCCAAATTCTGGCTCCCTGCACGTATTCACAGTTTTAAATTACAAATTTTTATACCGAAAATATGCCAATTACTGAGAGCGGCGATGAGTCATATTTTGCCTAAATCCCCACTGCAGTTTTCAAAATATCCCAAACATTCCAAATTCAATGATTGAACCATATTTTGGAGGCAAATTCTGGCTCTCTGCACTTATTCGCAGTTTGATATTACGACTTTTTATACCGTAAATATGCCAATTACTGAGAGCAGCGATGGGTCGCATTTTGCCCAAACCCCCCTGCAGTTTTAAAATATATCAGAATCATCCCAAATTCGACCCTTGAGCCGTATTTTGGAGCCAAATTCTGGCTCTCAGCACGTATTCGCAGTTTGAAATTACGATTTTTTATACCGAAAATATGCCAATTACTGAGAGCGGCGATGGGTCACATTTTACCCAAACACCCCTGCAGTTTTCAAAATTTCCGAAACATCCCAAACACGACCCTTGAGCCATATTTTGGAGCCAAATTCTGGCTCTCTGCACGTATTCGCAGTTTGAAATTACGAATTTTTATACCGAAAATATGCCATAAACTGAGAGCAGCGATGGGTCACATTTTGCCCAAGCCCCCAATCGCAGTTTTCAAAATATCACAAACGTCCCAAATTCAACCCTTGAGCCATATTTTGGAGCCAAATTCTGGCTCTCTGCACGTATTCGCAGTTTGAAATTACGACATTTAATAACGAAAATATGCCAATTACTGATAGCAGCGATGAATCACATTTTTCCCAAACCCTCCCTGCAGTTTTAAAATATATCAGAATCATCCCAAATTCGACCCTTGAGCCGTATTTTGGAGCCAAATTCTGGCTCTCAGCACGTATTCGCAGTTTGAAATTACGATTTTTTATACCGAAAATAAGCCAATTACTGAGAGCGGCGATGGGTCACATTTTACCCAAACACCCCTGCAGTTTTCAAAATTTCCGAAACATCCCAAATTCGACCCTTCAGCCATATTTTGGAGCCAAATTCTGGCTCTCTTCATGTATTCGCAGTTTGAAATTACGAATTTTATGACGAAAATATGCCAATTACTGAAAGCAGCGAGGGATCGCATTTTGCCCAAACCCTCCCTGTAGTTTTAAAAATATTCCAAACAACCTAAGTTCAGTTGCCCTCAAACCAGAGGAGGAGCAGGAGGATGTGTCCGTCCTCCTGTTTGACATAGGCCTAGGCCTAGGGTCTAGTCTTCAGTGCGCCAAATAGGTCAGCTACAGCGTTACAAAGTGTGCACCTTCACACCTACCAACTGTTGTAGGCCCTGGACGTGTGAATTGGCCAGAAATTAAGGCAGTAATTGTTAATGTGGCAATATCGAGGCCTGCTGAGGGGAGAGTTGTGAGGTAGGTGGGCCGCCCCGCGGTACCTGAGGCCTGGGGCACCACGCGCGGGAAAAATAGTCGTTGTGCCCTCCCTACCCAAGGTCGCGGTTTGTGTGTGCGACTAGTGTGTTTACGCGAGAGACTGCCAGGACACCCCCATATAGTGCCCCCACACTACGTGTGAGTGTAAACCTTGTGCCTGTAGGTGGCTATATATGCATGTGTGTGTGTGTAGGGCAGAGTGCAGTGTTGAAGACATACCACCCAACAACACATGAAGTGAGCCGCAGCAAATAGATGGTTTATGAAACGAGAAGTAAGACTTTGAGGCAACGAGTGAACATGGCTGGTGTGCCCGAGAACCATCACGGCCCCCCCGGCGGGGGCTCCTGCCCCAGCCAGGGGCCCCTGGATGCTGATACTCAACCGGGGCCCTTCAGTGAGGTTCCCCACCCGGGACCCCCCAACAGTAATGGTACAGGTGACTCAGCAACAGAGGATGAGGATGATAACTTCACACTAATCCAAAGCAGAAACGCAAAGAAGCGGGACAAGCGCCAGGATGAGCAGCAGCAGCAACCTCAACAACAACAACAACACCGACGACAAGACGAAGAGAGTAAGTGGCACACCCTAATCTTTCCTGCAATGGGACTGACAGCAGCAGAGAAGTATAGATGGATTGTTGAGGCCGCCTGCGCCAAGAGAGCAGAGTATCGCTTAGAGAGCAGGTGTGTAGGCGGCAATGTTAGTGCACGGGTGCAGGGTTACCGTGCCCTGAAGTTCTTCACAGAGACCAGCCTTGAGTATGACGGTAAGAAAGTTAAATTGTTGGAAGCAAACCCACAGACAAGACAAACTAAAATTATAATTAAGAACTATAGTACTCATATTGACGTGAACTTTCTCAAGGTCCATGAACAGATTGTTTGGGTGGAGCGCAACACTGGACCAGGGGGACTGGCCAAAAATCAAGCAATTGCTATGTGGAAGGGAGACCTGCCCCAAGACATTAAAATACCAGGCATGAGGCCGTGCAAAGTGGAGAGGTATATTGGCAGTCCGTCCTTATGTGGCAACTGTCAACAGTGGGGTCACAGAACGTGGCGATGTGATCGCGCAATTAGGTGTGGGTGTTGCAGTGGCTATCACGACACCAAGCAGTGTCTGGCCAAGCTTAAACCGGGTGGGGGTGGCGGGGTAATACCTAGATGTGTCAACTGCAAGCAGTCCCATCATGCCTGGAACAGGTATTGCAGCAAGAGGCCTGGCTGGCAGGGCTTGAGAAGGACGCCGACGCAGACAGCAGGTGGACCAGTGAACAGGGGCAGGAATGGCTCCGTGAGCAGTACCACAGCAAGTCAGGGTACAGCCTCCAGTAGGCAGACACCAGCCTGGGGTAGTGGTGGAGTGACCCACCACCACCCCGCACAAGCCCCATCAGACCCCATTTCTCTCACAAACCCATCTACCTCTACCCCACTCACTACCCCAACCCAGCTCAGGGATCAGCCCAGGGTACAGTTCAGGGACCAGCCCAGCGCCCAGCTCACAGTAGACCGACAACAGTCTGGGGTAGTGTTCACTCAGCGAATAGGGGAACCCAGGGTGGGGTGGGGGGAATCAGGCGTGGGGCGGGGGCGGTGTAGCCAGCCACCACCGCTCCCCCATCCCTGAGGCCTTCCCGCCTCTTCCCCCCCCTCCAGGTTTCCCACCTACCCACACCTCAATCTCTACCCGCGGTGTCACACCTCCACCACCTAACCTCCAAACCCATACCAATGAATCAGACCCCTCCACTGTCTCCCATCTGCCTCCCCCTCCAGGCACTCTTGACCCCCAGGAGGTCGTCACTCAGGTCTGTGTTACAGCAATATTAGACCGCATGATAAGATCTCATCCAGTTGTCCAACAAATATTGCAAAAGCAGACGGAACTTGAGAAAGCCCTCTGCCAGATTAAGAAGACTCAGGAACAAATCCTCCAAATCCTGCAACGGCAGAGTCCATCAAGTAGAGGTCCTGCAAGCCAGAGCCTGGTGCAAGATGATGCAACACATACTGCCGAGGTACGTCAGCAGACACAGCCAGGACACCAGCACATCAGCGCACACAGTAGCGCCAGTGCACACAGTGACACCAGTGTACACAGTGACGCCAGTACACACAGTAACGCCAGTGTACACAGTAACACCAGTGACACACAGTACACACAGTAACACCAGTGCACACAGTAACACCAGTACACACAGTAACACCAGTGCACACAGTAACACCAGTACACACAGTAACACCAGTGCACACAGTAACACCAAACACCATGGAATACACGATGACACATGTGAACATAATAATTGCACACGTACAGCTGATGACAAACAACCTCAAAATGGATAATCACAATGAACAACATCTCACTATACTGCAATGGAACTGTAATGGAGTTCGCAATAGAATTAATGACATCATACAATACGCTCGTGAACACCAAACTGACGTCATAGTGCTACAGGAGACGATGGTAGGTGATGACTTCAACCCAAGGTTCAGCGGTTATCGCAAGTTCTCCCTGCCCTCTGGGGAAAGAAAACGGGGTCTCATCACTTTTGTAAATAACAACATTCCCGCACAGATTATCAATGAACTGCACATGGGGGATGAGTTTGAGTCACTGGGAGTAACCCTTCACTTAAACAATAATGCCTTACATATAATCAACCTATATGTGCCACAGAGTAAACTTGACCTTGACACACTGCCTGAATTTGTTAATGAAGAACCTACCCTGCTGGTCGGTGACCTGAATGCCAGACACCCACACTTTGGTGCCAACTGTCATCAGCCCAATGTCAATGGACGGAAACTGTCACTCTTTGTCAGGGGAAGTGAAAACCTTAGAGTCCTGGGTGATGAACAGCCAACTCACCTCAGAGGAGGAAGATTAGACTATGCTCTCCTGCTGAATGCACAGGACACGGATGCCAGTACACACATTGTGCACAGTTTATGTAGTGACCACTGGGCACTGATTACCACCGTCGACATGAGCAAGAGAAGGAAAGAGACAAATAAAAGAAAAAGGTTATCACTCGGACCGGATATGAGGCCGCATTTCATAAACAGGATGAGTGACTGGTTCACGGAATACCAAATCCCAGAAGACATTGACACATTTGTTGATGACCTTAATCACCAAATTGAGAGCTGTCTAAGAGTTCCGCGCCGTACACCTGGGCGAAGTAACCCTCAGAGGAAGAAAATAAAATGGTATGAGAATGATTACATAAAGATGCTTAACGCAAATGTACGAGACATGAGTAGAGAGTACCGGAGACATCCCACTGAGAGTAACCAAGAGTTGTTTAAAACTGTGTGTCAAGTAGCCAGGGAAGAGAAGATTAAAGAGCGGGAAAGACAATGGCTTGAGTTCACTAGCTCTATTGGACGGGAAACATCTGCAAGACAGGTGTGGGCAAAAATTCAGATAGCTAAGGGTGGCAGAGCCCGGCCTGCGGCTCACAAAGACCCCCAGGGTAAGGCTGAAGAACTAATTCACAAGTGGAGTGATGCAGCATCCTCCTCCTCCCTTCCTGCAGAAATCAGCAGGGAACAGCTCCTGCGACATGATGACAGAAGAATTAGGATAACAAGAGCACTGTCTAGTGATGATGAATATGGGGACCCAATCACAGCCCAGGAAGTAAGGGGCGCTATGAAAAAGGGTAAAAGTACAGCACCTGGTGAAGATGGCGTCACCTACGACATACTCAATGCACTGTGTGAAGTGTCTGGGAATCCACTACTCCACCTGTTTAACAAGTCATTCCTAAGTGGAGTGTTGCCCACACAATGGAAACACGCAATAATTGTTCCCATACCGAAGCCCAATGACCCTGGTAATTACAGACCTATCAGTCTCGTGTCATGCACTTGCAAGATGCTTGAAAGGATCATCCTAAACCGACTGTTGCACAAAATAGGCAGGTTAGGGGAGGGGGTCAATGGATTTGTTAAAGGACGGAGCACAGCAAATTGTATAGTTAATTACTTGGCTAATGACACGGCTAGGTACTCTGTATTTGTGGACATCAAAGGAGCCTTCGACAAAGCACAGGGGATTGCGATCCTAGACGAGCTTGCATGCATGGGTGTCAAGGGGAGACTCATGAAATGGGTTCAAGACTACCTCACAGGAAGGAAAGCCAAGGTTTTCTTCAATGGAGCAGTCTCCAGAACAATGAATATGGAACTCGGGACCCCCCAAGGCGGAGTCTTAAGCCCTACACTATTCAATGTACTTATGAACGCCATTGCAAATATTGATTTTCCGGAAGGAACACAACAAGTGGGATATGCAGATGATGTTCTAATACAAGCTCCCACCTTGGGAAAAATTGAACAGTCCATTGAACTCCTTGGAAGGAAGTGTATTGAGCTCGGTTTCACTCTCTCCACAAACAAGACGAAGGCATACTCCCATCACAAGCGGAGAGCAAATGAAGAACTGCAAATTAATGGTGTAACACTTGAATGGGTTGACCACTATCGGTATCTTGGCGTCACTGTCGGCTCTAACAAGGGGAAGAAAGAGGAGCTCAATCAACTCATAGGAACATGCAAAAGTCGACTCAGGGCACTGAAAGCTATGACCTGGAATGGACATGGAGCCTCTATTGCCGTGCTTAAAATGATGTACACAGCCTATGTGCGCTCCGTCATAGACTATGCCGCACCAGTTCTGTGCACCTACTCCCAAAGCGATATGAAAAGGCTTGAAAGCATTCAAAATGAAGCCATGACAATCATTCTTGGAGTTCCAAGAACTGCCAAAACGTCTAATCTACGAGAGGAGTTGTCCCTTCCCAGTGTTAAAAGCAGAATTCAGGAGCTGAATGCTAAGCTTGCAATTAGGATCGCCAGAGATCCCCATTACAATGATATTGCTAAGAAAAAACTGAGCTCTGTGCTACTTTCAGGGGGAAACAGGAGAAGCAAAAAATGGCATCACAGATCAGTCTGCTACCTCGAAGAGCTTCACCTGCTTGAGCAAGCCCGTGAGCTCCTGCCTGTAGAGAGGTTACCTCCCTGGGAGGATGACTCATGCAAGATCATCATCAATGAAATGGCAATGAAAAAATCCAACATGTTACCACAAGAAATGAGGCACAAGTATCTCGAGGAAATTTATAAAGAAGCCGGAGATGAACTAGATCAAATCTACACTGACGGGTCATCTAATCCTGTCAATGGCAGGGCTGGTGCAGGATACACGGTAATCAAGGATAATACTTTCCAACGCAGAAATGAAGAAAAAGCACGTATTGAGAACTATGCCTCTTCAACGCAAGCAGAGCTAACTGCCATTGTTATGGCGCTAAAGTTTCTTGAACGGAACACTAATGGTGCAGTGATTTGCACCGATTCAAAAGCAGCACTACAAAGCCTAAGTAAAAATCAGGCAGAAAATCTTGCAATAGTCGCTGAAATTAAGAGATCTGTGAGAGTTCTTACCAATCAGGGAAGAGTCATCAAGTTTCTGTGGATCCCCTCCCATGTTGGGATATGTGGGAATGAACGAGCAGATGTGCTGGCTGCTGAAGGCGCTGAAGGAGACCATATTGAATACTTCATACCCAAGACTCTACTACAAATTAGAGGTATTGTCAGGCAACATCACCGTGACAAGGTAACTGAGGAAAGGAGGATAGAAGCACAAACCAGTGAATCTGTACGATGGTACAACATGGTTGCAGCTGGCAATCCCAATCATTATGGCCGAAGAGGAGGAGGACGAGGGAGAGAATCAGTAATAGCGAGAATCCGTCTTGGATACAGATATCCATGGAGATATGGAATGGAAACAACAGTTGAGCAGCGAAGTTGCAGAATCTGTGGTGAGAGTGATGGACACCGCCTTGACCACTACCTGAGAGAATGTGAACACCTGCGAGACATCAGAAATATGTGTAGATTAATAAACCCCACATTGTTTGAGTTAGGAAAACACTATCTGTCAAATATTGATACTGTTCTTAAAAGATTTCCCCATTTTGCACCCGCAAGATAACGTAAGCTTTTAAGGGTTGATAGATGTTAATCTTCTTGTTTGAGGAGCTGTTCACTTGAGACAGTTAAGCAAGTCCCAGCTGTGTCTGGGTACAAGTGACAGGATGAACAACCCAGCGGGTTTTCTTCCTATTGGGGAGTGTTGTACATGCTGCTATGGCGGTGTGTCCACTCACAAGATGAGTGGCGCTGCCCAATAAACTCGCCCCTCGGGGCAAAATTTAAAAATTTAAAAAACCTAAGTTCGACGCTTGATCCATATTTTGGAGCCAAATTCTGGCTCTCGACATGTATTCGCAGTTTGAAATTACGACATATAATAACGAAAATATGCCAATTACTGATTGCGGCGATGGATCACATTTTTCCCAAACCCTCCCTGCAGTTTTGAAAATATCCCAAACTTTCCAAATTCGTCGCTTCAGCAACATTTTGGAGCCAAATTCTGGCTCTCTGCGCGTATTCGCAGTTTGAAATAACGAATTTTATACCGAAAATATACCAATTACTGAGAGCGGCGATGGGTCACATTTTGCCCAAACCCACCCTGAAGTTTTCAAAATATCCCGATCATCCCAAATTCGAAGCTTGAGCCATATTTTGGAGCCAAATTCTGGCTCTCTGCAAGTATTCGCAGGTACGATTGGTTGATTGAATATATGTAGTGAATTCGTTCACTACATGCGAGAGCGGAGGCTTATTTCCGCCGTTTACCCGTTGGAGCTTTCTCTGTGCCAGAACATTGCCGGAGACTGGAGGAGGTCTAACGGGTAAACGGCGGGAGTAAGCCCCCTCTCTCGCATGTAGTGAACGAATTCACTACATATACGATATATATGATGCAAACTCGTATTTAATAGAAAGTGCACATTAAATACATTATTTTCAATCAACCATTTGTATCTCGGTAAAGTAGCGAGTAGGACATTGATTAGGCGAGAAACCTTGTTTTTGTTGCATATTTCGACGTTTCAGCCGCATTAGAGCTGTTTTAGCTCTAATCAGACATGTTGCCGTTGCCTCCTCCGCATCAGCTCTAATGCGGCTGAAAGGTCGAAATATGCAATAAAAACAGGGTTTCTTTCCTAATCAATATCTTAGTCGCTATTGTAACGAGGTACGAATGGTTGATTGAAAATAATGCATTTAATGTGAATTTGCAATTAATTACGCGTATACGTCAGATTTGTCGCATATGTAATGAATTAATATCAATAAACTGGCAATCCTTAAAAACGTGGGAAATACGACGAGATAGTCCATTATTCGTTCAAATCACACAAATCAATGTGTTTTCATTAGAATTAACTAAAATGTTCCAGATTTTCCGTGTATGTTACAGAAAAAAAGATGTACTGCAAAAAGCAGCTCTAATGCGGCTGAAACGTCGAAATATGCAATAAAAAACAAGGTTCTCGCCTAATCAATGTCCTACTCGCTACTTTACCGAGATACAAATGGTTTGATTGAAAATAATGTATTTAATGTGCATTTTCTCTTAAATACGAACTTGCATCATATATATCGTATATGTAGTGAATTCGTTCACTACATACGAGAGAGGGGGCTTACTCCCGCCGTTTACCCGTTAGACCTCCTTCCAGTCTCCGGCAATGTTTCTGGCACAGAGAAAGCTCCAACGGGTAAACGGCGGAAATAAGCCCTCCGCTCTCGCATGTAGTGAACGAATTCACTACATATATTCAATCAACCAATCGTACCTGCGAATACTTGCAAAGAGCCAGAATTTGGCTCCAAAATGTTGCTGAAGCGACGAATTTGGGGAAGTTTGGGATATTTTGAAAACTGCAGGGAGGGTTTGGGAAAAATGTGATCCATCG
>WNGS01036113.1:19321-35610 GCA_020271785.1 Procambarus virginalis | reverse complement strand
AGTTCACGGATCGAGCCCCAGGAATGGTCTGCCCATATGGTGGACGGTGTTTGTCTGCTTTATTATTTTGTGGCTTATTTTGCTCTGCTTGTTTTTATATGTTAGTTTTCTGTAAGGTGTATTCGTGCTAAGGCTTCGGAATCGGGAAAGATTCCGAAGATTTCGATTCCATTCGGGGAAGAAATGGAAATATGGCGGGCAGGGAGATGGGCTTCGAAAGAGTGAAAGAGTGATAAAGGTGTTTAAGAGAGGAATAAGAAGAAAGAGGATAATAACGGAGGGATGGAAATTATTAGGAGTTATAGAAAGAGAAAGGAGGGAAAAGCTATTTTGAAAAAGGTGTTTAGGGTTTTTATCTGTCGTTCACCTGTCGATGATTCCAAGGATCAATGTCCCCGCGGCCCGATCTTTGACCAAGCCTCCTGGATGGTGGACTAACCAACAAGGCTGTTCACAGCCTGACAACATATGAGTCACAGCCTGATTGATCAGGTACCCTTTGAAGTCTACCTGATTCACTGCCATCAGAATTTATTGCATCTTATCTTGAGTTTATCTTGAGATGATTTCTGGGCTTAGCGTCCCCCCGGCCGGTCCTCCATCAGGTCTCCTTTTTATTACACATCCCAAGGAAGCAGTCTGTAGCAGCTGTCTAACTCCCAGGTACCTATTTACTGTTAAGTAACAGTGGCATTAGGGTGAAAGAAACTCTGCCCATTTGTTCTCGCCTCCACTGGGGGGATCGAACCCGGAACCTCAGGATTACGAATCCGAAGCGCTGTCCACTCAGCTGTCAGGCCCCATACTGCATAGGGCTATGCCACTGGTGCATAGTAAATGTGGTTTTGAAAGAAGTGGACGGGATAGATTGCATGGATTCTATAGACACAAATAGGTGAGAACACACACACCACACACACACACACACACACACACACACACACACACACCACACACACACACACACACACACACACACACGCACACACACACACAGTATAAAAATTCAGAGAACGTTGCATCAGATGGCAGCTAAAATTGCACACATGATATCCTTGCACGTGTTTGCAATGTCTTATGAAAGTGAAGCCTTCGCTTGAACTCCGCCTCCTTCGTATGACAGGAGGGAAACTGAGGTATTTAACTCATACACTCATACATATATATATATATATATATATATATATATATATATATATATATATATATATATATATATTATATATATATATATATATATAAATTAAGTCAATTAACCACTAAAACATCACCCCCTCCCTCCTCCCGAGTCTCCAATCCTCCAATTACCGTTAAATCAATAAACCAACTTTTCAGTCAACCTGATGAGTAATCAATACAAATCAACAAATCAAGCAATGAACTGGTTAGCATACCAGCATAATCAATCACCGGACAAATCACTCAGTCAACTGACAAGCATCACTGATATCCAAGATCGCTACACCCAGCCGTTATCCAAGGCAGCATCAACCAAGGATGATGTCTTGGTGGATGCTGGATCAGGCTAGGGAGACACTCGTCCCAGTAATGGCTCATAAGCAACCGTTATCCAATCATTATCTTCATTCACTCGTTATCTTGGCCTTCCATCGTCTCCCAAACTCTTATTCACTGGTGAAGATATCTTAACCAGTCTGTTATTATCCATTTGTTGAACGTGATGAAATCATCGAGTAAGGCGTAGAGGAGAACTAGAGCCTTGGTACCATGTATAGAGGAGAACAAGAGCATTGGCACAATGTGTAGAGGAGAACAACAGTCATTGAAGTTGGTCAGAGGAGGACATCTACCAGCTCTGTGCCCGGAGGTTTAAGGTTCAAGATGAGAAGAGATGAGTTCAGAAAGACTTGATATCGCTAGTATTGGTAGAGGAGAAACTTTTTCCGGATGAGAGTAGACCGGAAGAGAGAGAGAGAGAGAGAGAGAGAGAGAGAGAGAGAGAGAGAGAGAGAGAGAGAGAGAGAGAGAGAGAGAGAGAGAGAGAGAGAGAGAGATTAAACAGGAAACCTTTTTGCATTTGACAATTTTAGTAAACAGAAAACGTTTCAGGATCTGATAATTTCGGAAGACTGGAAACTTTTCCAAATCTCAGAGCAGTACCAAGATAAGAAACGATCCCCAGGCGAGACAGAAATGGTTGGGCACTGTTTCCTTTCAAATAATGAACCTGTTCACTTGGTAGTAAATAGGTACCCGCGAATTGGGCTAGGGTTGTGGGTTTGCCTCCTGGGAAGGATCGGTAATTCTAACCTTGGGAGAATCTTCAGAAGGATGAGGATCCTTATGAAAAAGGGTTATACGAAAGTACTTAAGGAATTTCCTGTTTATATATATATATATATATATATATATATATATATATATATATATATATATATATATATAACTATTTATACCAATATTTTCGATTTTTCTACTTTTTAACAAATCCTTTTTCAATTAGAATCTCTTAATCATGTAATCTTCCCTGTCAATCCCTCCTCCCCTCCCCACGACTCCACTCATCTCCCTCCCCCCTCTCTCTCCCCCATTCCCTCCCTCCCTCCCTCCCTACAATCAACGCTCGTCAAGTAACTTGCCCGTACTATGATAACTGCGATATTTGTAGTCTCTTAAATTGGCCAGTTGATAAAGTGACTCGTAAAGTAGCGAAAATTAAACCAGCAAGACCCGGGAGATGGTGTGAGGGAAGCTCCTCCCTCCATGATGTTCTAATGAAGAGGCAGGGGGTGTACATCCCCCCCCCCCATCTCTCCCTCTCCTCTCTCACAAACACACACACACACACACACACACACACACACACACACACACACACACACACATACACATACACATACACACACACACACACACACACACACACACACACACACACAGGTAGGGGCCAGGTAGCCTGGTGGATAGCGTGCAGGATTCGTAATTCTGTGGCGCGGGTTCGATTCCCGCACCGGCAGAAACAAATGGGCAAAGTTTCTTTCACCCTGAATGCCCCTGTTACCTAGCAGTAAATAGGTACCTGGGAGTTAGTCAGCTGTCACGGGCTGCTTCCTGGGGTGTGTGTGTGTGTGTGTGTGTGTGTGTGGGGAAAAAAAAAAAGTAGTTAGTAAACAGTTGATTGACAGTTGAGAGGCGGGCCGAAAGAGCAAAGCTCAACCCCATAAAATACAACTAAGTGAATACACACACACACACACACTTCCATGCCTTAGGAAGTGATGTGGTGGAGGCTGACTCCATACACAGTTTCAAGTGTAGATATGATAGAGCCCAGGAGGCTCAGGAACCTGTACACCTGTTGATTGACGGTTGAGAGGCGCAACCAAGGAGCCAGAGCTCAATCCCCGCAAACACAACTAGGCGAGTGCAACTAGGTGAGTACACACACACACGACACAGGTGCATAGTACACCGTCTCACACCAAACCACGTGACCGGATCCCCTCCCTGAAGAAACCCGCCTTATTCATCACTAACAAATTCCTCAGCTAATACCTGTACTCTTCTAAGCCGTTTACAGCCAATAATTTACCCAGGGACAAACTGCTAAGAGTATCTGCCTCTTAGACGAGTAACTAAATGTCACAATTCCGTAGAAGACATCTTGGTATTAGATAAAAGACTAAATGGGTATGCTACATTGGTATGCTACGTGGGTATGCTACGTGGGTATGCTACATGGGTATGCTGCGTGGGTATGCTGCGTGGGTATGCTACATGGGTATGCTGCGTGGGTATGCTGCGTGGGTATGCTGCGTGGGTATGCTACGTGGGTATACTGCGTGGGTATGCTACGTGGGTATGCTACATGGGTATGCTACATGGGTATGCTGCGTGGGTATGCCTAATGTTTGTTCATAATAAGATTTTTTTTCTTTTCTAGGACCTTATTCAAAAAGTAAATATAGACATAATCACATAGTTAAGTCTTAAATACACGAGAGAATCTTAGGAGCAGAGCGATGGTATCGAACCAAATCCAGGCTTCCTGTCCCCTGACAACGGTATTCGGATGAACCGAGAATTCAATTCAATTTCTCTTGTTTATCCGGCCCCGTTCCCTCTTGAATTATCCGGATAACTTGTATAGTCGGTTTAGAGAACACTTGGATTTCTAAAGATATTAACTGGATTTCAGTGTTAAACCTTGTTAAGACTAAACTGGCTGCTAAACCCGGATATCTGATTGGCTAGCGCTTGAAATGACAGGTGACCTGACATGACCCCATCGCTGACCTCGTTAACTCACCTTTCAATCAACTGACCTTGACACAATACTCACTCCAAACTAAGGATATTCGCCTACAGTTCAACTCTCGACAAACCTTCTTCTAACGAGTCCCTTTCTTCCTCTTTCAACGACCGCACTCTTCGTCCGACGACACCATTCATATACATCTAATAATCCAACTATCCTTCATCCTACGACCCGACCATTCTTCATATTCTCCACCTAACGACCCCAATATACTTAAGCAAATGACCCCCGTCTACTGTCTTTATTCTCCATCAAACGGCTTCACTATTTATTAAACGACCTTCGCTTCACCAAACGGAAGCTTAAACTGGTATGTGAGAGTCAGAAGAAGCCTACACTGGTATGTGAGAGTGAGAGGAAGCCTACACTGGTATGTGAGGGTGAGAGGAAGCCTACACTGGTATGTGAGGGTGAGAGGAAGCCTACACTGGTATGTGAGGGTGAGAGGAAGCCTACACTGGTATGTGAGAGTGAGAGGAAGCCTACACTGGTATGTGAGAGTGAGAGGAAGCCTACACTGGTATGTGAGAGTGAGAGGAAGCCTACACTGGTATGTGAGAGTGAGAGGAAGCCTACACTGGTATGTGAGAGTGAGAGGAAGCCTACACTAGAATGTGAGAGTGAGAGGAAGCCTACACTAGAATGTGAGAGTGAGAGGAAGCCTACACTGGTATGTGAGAGTGAGAGGAAGCCTACACTGGTATGTGAGAGTGAGAGGAAGCCTACACTGGTATGTGAGAGTGAGAGGAAGCCTACACTGGTATGTGAGAGTGAGAGGAAGCCTACACTGGTATGTGAGAGTTAGATGAAGCCTACACTGGTATGTGAGAGTTAGAGGAAGCCTACACTGGTATGTGAGGGTGAGAGGAAGCCTACACTGGTATGTGAGAGTGAGAGGAAGCCTACACTGGTATGTGAGAGTGAGAGGAAGCCTACACTAGTATGTGAGAGTGAGAGGAAGCCTACACTAGTAGGTGAGAGTGAGAGGAAGCCTACACTGGTATGTGAGAGTGAGAGGAAGCCTACACTGGTATGTGAGAGTGAGAGGAAGCCTACACTGGTATGTGAGAGTGAGAAGAAGCCTACACTGGTATGTGAGAGTGAGAGGAAGCCTACACTGGTATGTGAGAGTGAGAGGAAGCCTACACTGGTATGTGAGGGTGAGAGGAAGCCTACACTAGAATGTGAGAGTGAGAGGAAGCCTACACTAGCGTTTCTAATGAAGGGGAACCTTCACTACTGCTTGTATAGGGGTAGAATACATTCACTACTGCTTGTATAGGGGGAGAATACATTCACTACTTCTTGTATAAGGTAGAATACATTCACTACTGCTGGTAGAGGTGGGAATACAGTCACTAGTGTCAGTAGAATGGGGAGAAAAACCTTCTCTGATATATGTAAATAGTAAGGAACCCCCTTAGAGTATCGAGACAAGGTGGGTTGAGAGCCACCATGTCGACTGTTTTGGTTGCCGCTGCCAACACTTCGAGAGCTGGGTGCACGTTCCCTCCCTCCCTCCCAGGCTCCCTCCCAGGCTCCCTCCCAGGCTCCCTCCCAGGCTCCCTCCCAGGCTCCCTCCCAGGCTCCCTCTACCCTCCCTCCCTTCTCCCATTTCTGCCAATGCAACAATGTATTCCCAGTGGTCCGTTTTCTGCTCAATGTCGTTTTCTAAGTTCTATAAATTTCTCTTGGCAACGCTACGACAAATTATAGCGATCTGTCGAGAATTTCTGCCCCGCGAAGTGTGTATATCTTCCCGCTCCACACCTCTGCTGCCTTTGTCGCCCTCGCTTACATTAGCGCCTCTCATTGTAAACGAAATTGTGATTGTTTTCTATATTTTCACACGAAAGTTTAGATTATGAGGAGGTAGAAAGTTTCCTGGACGCGATGGCCAAGTCTTCAGGGGCCCAGTGATGTCCATGATGACTGGAAGATTTCCAGGAATATTCCCTTGTACCGAGTTTCTTCCCCTGCACCGTTACATAGGCTTTCCTACATTTTACGTGTGTTTAGGTGCATATGACTTTTCTTCATTCTATATTTACACCTTTTATTTCATGGTATATATATATATATATATATATATATATATATATATATATATATATATATATATATATATATTTTATATATTTTTTTATATATATGTGTGTGTACTTTTTGTTCATCGTCACTATGTGACAGTCTACGTCTAGGTCTCTCTGTCTCTCTGTCTCTCTTGCTCACTCTCTCATTCTTGCTCACTCTGTCTCTCGCTCTTGCTCACTCAGTCTCTCATTCTTGCTCACTCTTGTCTCTCACTCTTGCGCATTCTGTCTCTCGCTCTTGCTCACTCAGTCTCTCATTCTTGCTCACTTTTGTCTCTCACTCTTGCGCATTCTGTCTCTCGCTCTTGCTCACTCAGTCTCTCATTCTTGCTCACTCTTGTCTCTCACTCTTGCGCATTCTGTCTCTCGCTCTTGCTCACTCAGTCTCTCATTCTTGCTCACTCTCTCTCTCTCTGTCTCCCCCTCACACAACACACACCTGTTCATTACCCCTCTACAAATCACCTCCATCATCCTCCTCTTTCCTCCGGTATTTTCTTGCCCTTCTCATAATTATCAATTTTTCCCCGCTCCTGGACCATTATAAACCTCCCTATTTATCCGAGGGCAGAGTTACGGACCTCGGCGCCGCCGCTCCATCAAAATCCTCCCCAGTAACTCACTCTCACCTGACACACGCTTTGCACTTCTGTCTCGCTTTCTCTGTCTTTCTCTCTCTCTCTCTCTCTGTCTCTCTCTCTCTGCTAACACAAGGGTTCAACATGAATTGTATGATCATCCCACTGAAACTAATAACTGTGAGCTCACACAATGCCTGGCTCTTATAAACTCATCCCATTTAATATGATTTTATGTTCTGCATTTCATTTGATATAAACTTTATTTAATGTCAAGTTACAGTAATATTGGGTATTTGGGGAAGCTGAAGGCATCATAGTGCCAGAGGTCTCATACGATCCGTTATGTAATTTCGTTAATCTAATTTCGCGAACATGTACATTTTGGGAGATTATGCTGCGGATGCAAATCAGTCAAGGGCTTCACTATGTAGTGAAGCATATAGTGAAGGTCCTAAAAATGACACAGCTAGCCTGAGGCTGTTAATTGACATTTTTTGTATCTGTGACTTGCTGACCAGTCTAATCAGACCACGTCAGCACTGAGGAAGAAGTGCCTTTCACGGTTCTCCACCTTGTCCTGAAGTTGGATAAATTATAGAGGAGGGTTATCTTGAGATGATTTCGGGGTTTAGCGTCCCCCGCGGCCCGGTCCTCGACCAGGCCTCCTTTTTGTTACACCCCCCCCCCAGGAAGCAGCCCGTAGCAGCTGTCTAACTCCCAGGTACCTATTTACTGCTAGGTAACAAGAGCATTAGGGGTGAAAGAAACAATTTGCCCATTTGTCTTCGCCTCCATCGGGGATCGAACCCGGAACCTCAGGACTATGAATCCGAAGCGCTGTCCACCCAGCTGTCAGGCGCCCATGAGGAGGAACACATGCCATCCACGAAAAAAGTGCAGGCTCAAAATGGAAGTGAACTTGTAATTCTTATAATGTTTTGCAACTACTGCTGTCGAGAAGTTGTCAGAAGTGACTTAATGTTACACATTTCTTGGCTGTCTTGCTCTTCAGAGTATATTGAAGAATCAAACTTCCTTCCTAAGACGTCAACTTCATCACTGAGCCATAAAGTTTTTGCCACTCATTATTATTCTTGTCCCAGTTGTAATATCATCTTGTAGTTATAATAAATACCTGTCTTTTCTCAGCTGGTAATGTGGCATGCCGTCGCCTACCCCTGCTAGATAATTCAGCATTTGAGTGGTTAATGACCCTCATAGTAGTTGGCATTTCCTCTATTGTTTATGTAAAGGTTAGAGTACAATTATCAGCATGGGTGTCAGCTGCTGTGAAGAGGTGTAGTCGATCGGTTAAGTGTGCATTCCATAAAAAGTGGTCAGTAGGTATGAAGCCCCAACTGAATACCTTTCATATTCTCATCTTTTAAGGACAACCCTATCTGTCAGTCAATTTCTCTCTTAAGTTCTTGGATTGATGGTGAGAACTAATGAATGGATAGATTGTTTAAATCGATAGATGTTACTAGTAGCAGCTGCCACTGGGACAGTCTGAGAGAGTAATACTGAGGCTGGTACTGAGAACTACACAGGAAGAGCCACAGCCACACACAGGTATTTCAGTGCATGTTGGACCATCACCACACGACACAGATTTCTATAGTGAGCTCATGGCGAAAAAACACCCAGGCAATAGGTGATTATGATACTTATCGCAACATTCTCCTCTCCCCCTGACAGATAAAACACAGCAGACGCCATTGATTGAGATATGCTGTCTTGCTCCTAAACAATTCTCACAACGAATTGGACTCACGACTCGACCCAAGAATGAATGGGTGGAAAAACGCGTCAAGATCAAATAGGAGATTGTAGAGAGCGATATGTCACATAATTCTCGATGACACCAAATTGTACCCCCAATGCCAAGCCGTTCAGGGAACCTTCCCCCCCCCAACCCATCACTGTTTCCATCCACTGCCACTACCTACCCCCCCCCCACGCGATCACTGCTCCCCTCGGTTTCCCCCCACACCTCCCCAACCCCCACACTGTCACCGCTCCTCCCCCCCCCATCCCAACACCCTCGCGAAACTCTCACTAAAGTGTGTGCGCGCGTGAGTGTACTAGCCAATTTGTACTTATAGGGAAAAAAGAGTCAGTTTAAAGAGTTCGAAACAAATGAAGATAAAAACCTAAATATACCCAGGCCCAGTATAGCACATATATGTGCTATATCAGGCCTCAGACAGTGAGTTTCAGGCTAGGAAAGTTAGGTTAAATTTTCTTTGCAACATCGATCAATACAAAAACTTTTCCGGTTTGTCCAAATTTTGTAGTAATAATTTCAACTTCTAATTGCCTTATCCGCCAGTATATTTAGTAGGGTTATCTTGAGGTTATCTTGAGATGATTTCGGGGCTTTTTAGTGTCCCCGCGGCCCGGTCCTCGACCAGGCCTCCACCCCCCAGGAAGCAGCCCGTGACAGCTGACTAACACGCAGGTACCTATTTTACTGCTAGGTAACAGGGGCATAGGGTGAAAGAAACTCTGCCCATTGTTTCTCGCCGGCGCCTAGGATCGAACCCAGGACCACAGGATCACAAGTCCAGCGTGCTGTCCGCTCGGCCGACCGGCTCAATAACCTCACGGGATATACACACACCTATATGTGTACCCAGTTTCTCGGCGTATACACATAAAGAGTTTACCGTAATATTGGCCTTTGCTCAGGATGAAGGTATAATTCTTGGTTGATCAGTAAGCTCTTGTACCGACCTTAACAACCCCTCGAGAGGTTGATAGGCCCTAACCCCCCAACACCAAACGAGTATGATGGGAAATATATTGTGTAGCATGGAGGAGGAGACAGCATTATGGGAACAAGCTCTCTGCAGATATTTGTAGCTAAGGAGATAACACCAAAAATAACAGATAACCTATGCAGATGAAAAGTCACAATAACATGGCTGAAAAATGTTGACAAAACCACACACTAGAAAGTGAGGGGACGACGACGTTTCGGTCCGTCCTGGCCCATCGACTGGTCCGTGACGGACCGAAACGTCGTTTTCTTTTCACTTTCTAGTGTGTGGTTTGGCCAACAGATAAACTAAATCCAGGAGAGACTGACCAGGTAGTGGGAGGCGGAGCAGGGGCCGTCGGAGGGGTGGTCGTGGTCGCTGGCCCCAGGGGAAGGCGTCCCATGGAGCAAGTCTTCCAGGGACTCGATGTACTCAATGGCGTTTCTCAGGATCTCCACCTTGGGCATCCGCTGGTTGGGGTTGCTGCAGGTTCGTCGCTTGAGGATCTCGAAGGCTTCGTTCACCTGTTGGGAGTGAGGGAGGCGTGAGGTTAGTGGTGGGTGGGCATGGTATAGTTAGTTGATGGTGAGTAATGGCGCTTGTTATAGTTAGTTGATGGTGAGTAATGGCGCTTGTTATAGTTGGTTGATGGTGAGTAATGGCGCTTGTTATAGTTAGTTGATGGTGAGTAATGGCGCTTGTTATAGTTGGTTGATGGGAGTAATGGCGCTTGTTATAGTTGGTTGAGGTGAGTAATGGCGCTTGTTATAGTTAGTTGATGGTGAGTAATGGCGCTTGTTATAGTCAGTTGATGGTGAGTAATGGCGCTTGTTATAGTTAGTTGATGGTGAGTAATGGCGCTTGTTATAATTGGTTGATGGTGAGTAATGGCGCTTGTTATAGTTAGTTGATGGTGAGTAATGACGCTTGTTATAATTGGTTGATGGTGAGTAATGGCGCTTGTTATAGTTGATGGTGAGTAATGGCGCTTGTTATAGTTATTTGAAGGTGGGTACGTTATGTTATTTGAAGCTGGACAAGTTATGTTATATGAAGCTGGACAAGTTATGTTAGTTGAAGCTGGACAAGTTATGTTAGTTGAAGCTGGACAAGTTATGTTAGTTGAAGGTGGACACGTTATGTTATTTGAAGCTGGACAAGTTATGTTATATGAAGCTGGACAAGTTATGTTAGTTGAAGCTGGACAAGTTATGTTAGTTGAAGCTGGACAAGTTATGTTAGTTGAAGCTGGACAAGTTATGTTAGTTGAAGCTGGACAAGTTATGTTAGTTGAAGCTGGACAAGTTATGTTAGTTGAAGCTGGACAAGTTATGTTAGTTGAAGCTGGACAAGTTATGTTAGTTGAAGCTGGACAAGTTATGTTAGTTGAAGCTGGACAAGTTATGTTAGTTGAAGCTGGACAAGTTATGTTAGTTGAAGCTGGACAAGTTATGTTAGTTGAAGCTGGACAAGTTATGTTAGTTGAAGCTGGACAAGTTATGTTAGTTGAAGCTGGACAAGTTATGTTAGTTGAAGCTGGACAAGTTATGTTAGTTGAAGCTGGACAAGTTATGTTAGTTGAAGCTGGACAAGTTATGTTAGTTGAAGCTGGACAAGTTATGTTAGTTGAAGCTGGACAAGTTATGTTAGTTGAAGCTGGACAAGTTATGTTAGTTGAAGCTGGACAAGTTATGTTAGTTGAAGCTGGACAAGTTATGTTATATGAAGCTGGACAAGTTATGTTAGTTGAAGCTGGACAAGTTATGTTAGTTGAAGCTGGACAAGTTATGTTAGTTGAATGTGGGTACGTTATATAAGGTGGACACGGTGGGCACATTATAATATGATGAAGATGGGCTGACATGCAAACTACGTGTTTCACGGGGCCTAGAATAACAACATAATGGGCAATGAAGACAAGTTTCAGTTCCTGGGCGATGGTAAAATATAAAAAATCCAACCGGAAACTGAATATAAAAATCAGTCAAACCCCACTACAGTGTTTTGGGAATAGTCATGTCACCATACTTTCTAAGAACACAGTAACGTAGTCGTCACAACTGCCAGAAAAAATGACAGGCTGGATAACAAGAACGTTTCAAACAATAGATACCAAACAACTGATGAGACTTTAACAACATTAATCAAGGCTGGAAAATTTACTGACCTGGAGAACGTGCAGAGATCTTTTACTGCCCAAATCCATTCTATAAAGCTTATTGGGACCGCTTAAAATATCCCAAAACAGTGGTCTTTAGAGTGCAGAACAGAGATGCATAAATATTTACACTTGGGAAATATTAGAGGGACTGGTGTCAAATTTGCATATGGAAATAATTCATCGCGAAACCAGGAGGCATTACAAATTGCAACATATCCCCGTTGAAAAACAAAGATGCAATAGGCCCGATAAAAAAAATCAATCAACAATACGGGCCCAAGACCTCTCAACACTCACATAATGGGCATAACTAGCTGACCTCCCGCTGCGTGCAACAGATACCTTAATAATCACCTCCAAATAATACCTGATCAACCGGACTGTGATTCATTTGACAGACTGGGAGGAGCGGCATCTAATGCCCTGGATTTTGCACCGGAAAATCCCCTTCCTCCCTCCCTCCCTCCCAATCACCAATCCATCACCTCGTTAATCACTGGTCCGGACAAATTGTATGAAGAGTCCTGGAGGAATTCTCGAGGTTAAGTATTTCGGAGGAAACTCAATAAAATGCCAGGAATCCGCGGGGCTAAAAGCTAAGGTGCGGGGCGTTTGAAGAGGGCGGGAGGAACCCTCGTTGAGCCCCAAGGAGCTCCCAGGAGCCCCCAGGAGTCCCCGTTGAGCCCCCAGGAGCCCCCAGGAGCCCCCATGAGCCCCCATGAGCCCCCAGGAGCCCCCGGTGAGCCCCCAGGAGCCCCCAGGAGCCCCCGTTGAGCCCCAGGAGCCCCCAGGAGCCCCCAGGAGCCCCCAGGAGCCCCCAGGAGCCCCCAGTGAGTCCCAAGAGCCTCCGGTGAGTCCCAGGAGCCAGGGGTCCTAGCTCCTGGGACGACGGGCGTCGAGTATATCAGCCACTTGCACATCAGTGGGAGGGTCATGCAGGTGGGTGTAACGTACAGACACATGTAAACAGTGTTATACATATGAATACACGCTCTCATGTGTGTGTATATATATTTCATATGTGGAATGAAATGCGGGAGGTTGTTTGCTTTCCTTGCGGTTACCTTGCGATGATTTCGGGGCTCCATGTCTTCGCGGCCCAGTCCCCGAACAAGCCAAGCCGCTTTATTTAGACCATTTTCTACATATACACACACACACACATGTGACGATACAGACTCTCACGCGGACAAGTATACCCACATTTAAAGGAGCGGATTCGTGGGTGTCAGTCACACTCCAAGGTTTTAAGACCCTCATCAATCCATCAACTTGACTATAAAGTCTACCCCCAAGGCATCCCCTGGAGCTCAGAACCGTCCCTGAGGCTCTATAGCCCCTCCCCTTCAGCTTCCTTGAAGACTCAAGGCCCATCTACCAATCTCCACCCCTTTAAGATCCACCTCGAACCTCTTCTAGATTTTGAAAGTACACTTCGAACATCATGCAGGGTTTTTGTCACATAATTGAGGGCCGGCCAGGCCAGGAGATCCTGCTTGGTGGTGGGGACATGTGGCAGCACTCAGGTCGGAGACGGCTTCTACAGTCAGCGACGACGAGCCTGCGTTTTCGTCTGATGTCGCTGCAAATGACCTTTTTCTGGGTGAAAGGGAATCCCTTGCTTACTGGTGGCCCGGGAGTCACTTGTCATATGTTTTGTAGCTCGGGCGCTAGGCCTCGACGCCAGCCGACGGGTCCTTCTCGAGACCTGAGGACAGTGTCATTGTCTCCCTCTTCCTGCCCGAGGACACTGGAGAATGTTCCTTCTTCCTGCCCGAGGACACTGAAGAATGTTCCTTCTTCCCCTTTACCTCAGAATACAGTGGCACTTTACAGTGTTCTTCTCATTCACTCCCACTCTCACCACATTCACTCTCACCCTTGTACACACAATTTCACTCGCTCTTCCCCTCACGCACTCACTAACACCATCCATCTCCCGTCTCCAATCTCATATTCCTCACCCCGTAGACACCACAAAAGTCCCTCCGTCTAACATTTCCGCTTCAAATAAAAAGGCAGCATTCTCCCCCGCCCTTCCCATGACTCCGGGCGTGCATGCTAGCCAGTGTGTTATTGTACAACACAGATTCACGGGTCACCGTCACCGATCTCACCCCCCTCGCTATCCCCCACACACACACACACATACTGACGTGGACACTGATTTAAAAGAGAGAGAGAGAATAATGTTTTTGGTATTCCTGAGACGTGCGCCAGGTCCCGCACCGTCGACGCTACTTTTCCAGGAAATATTCTGACTACAAAACTTGCTCTACTTCTTAGAAAATATTTGGATACGTTATTTTTTCCTGGTTACGTTAAGGAGGTCAAATTTTAGGGGATAATGTATTCTTGTTTACTTGTATTCTTTTAGGTAACTTCTTTTACGCTGACTAAGAAAATCACCAGCAGGTGCATGTAACAGAGAGAGAGAGAGAGAGAGAGAGAGAGAGAGAGAGAGAGAGAGAGAGAGAGGGGGGGGAGGGGGTGATTGTGGGAGGATACGATGTGGTGGGTAGGAGGTACTGGAGGGGGAGCCTTACCTAACAGTGCTTAACTATCAGTGACTATGGGAAAGTATAAGGTCTAGATGTTTACGACCCGCTAACTGGCTGTGTTGTACCATTTGCGTTATAATGGAACTATTCTGAGGGTCGAATTCTTTGTCGAGTGTAGACCACTCGTACAGGGTACGAGGATTGCCTTATATTTCTTCTACACACTTGCATTTCCAGCTCTCACTTATGTCCTCTCATTCTACTTTGTTTCATTTTAGGGCGTCTATCCCTGTCCATCTTGTTTATTGTCCTCAGTATCTTGTGTGTTGTAATCATTACCCTTCCATTGTTTTCTTCCCTATAAGAAGTTTAGCTCTCACAACCCATCCTCATAGCCTAACCTTCTTAGCTCTGCCATTAATCTATTGCAATCCTTTTCATTATTTAAAATTGTGTTTTATGCTTCACAAGATTCGGATTCCAGGTCGGTGCTGCATATTCCAGTATAGGTGTAAAACGAAGGTTAACATGTACATTGCCGGGTGGTGGGTGTGGGGGTGAGCACGGGTGTGGGGGTGAGCACGGGTGTGGGGGTGAAGACGGGTGTGGGGTTGAGCACGGGTGTGGGGGTGAGAACGGGTGTGGGGGTGAGCACGGGTGTGGGCATAAATGTTGTGTGGTAGTATGGTGGCTGTGATAGTACTGAGACAAATTTGTTTAGTAGGTACTAGATTTCTTTTCTTAACACAGTTAGGTGCATCTACCCTAGACTATATGAAGGGGAGTACAGTTTGTCGAAAACCTAGCTACGCGATGCAAAAATCCCATCACACAGGAAGGTTAGTCATACAGTGGAAGACGATCAGTAGCCTGCACTGGCAGACTCTGGTTACATTGTGAGGATATCCTCAAAAACACGAGAGTGAATAAAGTAAGTGCAAAGCTCCTGGTACCTCATGCCAACTGGTCTGAAAGGTCTAATAACTGGGCATTCAGTGATGTAGTGCGGGAGATCGTGCCGTAGTTCCTGCTCACAGAGTTTGCAACTGGAGTGCTCAGGATTGGGAGATCCGTCACCTGTAGCCACCTGCCACAGGTAACGGTAACCCAACCTGATCCTTGCAACCACTGTGTCGCCTGGTCTGGTGGACGTTTTGTGCTGCCCATAGATGTAGGTTTCAGATCTGAACTTTTTTTGAAGCTTTTATACAAGTACTTTCAGGTCGTTGGCAGTCAGTAATTTCTGTCCTATCAGACGTGAGTGTTTGGACCAATACAGTCTTGACAGCAGAGATGGGGATACCTAGATCTACTTCAACTTCATCTTTGTTGCACGCTAATTTGGCTGCAATGTCTGTCTCATTATGATGGGTATATTTATGTGTGAAGGTGAACCTGAAGCCGTTCCTCACTTGCAATAAAAGTCTATGGACTCTGCGACGAAGATTTCAAATAATCTCTCTTCAACAAAATAACGCCAAGTCCCAAGTTGCATTTACAACGGCCCCCTTAACACGAATATGACAATTAAAATTCTAACCCAAATTTCACGACCTTTCGGTTTTACTTATTTGTAAACATCCCGTGACGGATTTGTATCGGCCGGCACAGGAGTGCGGCTGCCCCTGGGATTCACTGGAACTCGCTGCAATATGGGCAATACAACAGAGGCCCATAAGAGCCTCAACACGGCAGAATTTAATATCTAACAGAGGCATGTTAATATATCCAACATGATTTGTTGGGAGCCTGCAATAACGGCGTGTTAGAAATAGAGTGTTAGAAGGTAACACAATGGAATGTTAGAAGGTAACACAATGGAATGTTAGAAGGTAACACAATGGAATGTTAGAAGGTAACACAATGGAATGTTAGAAGGTAACACAATGGAATGTTAGAAGGTAACACAATG
>WNGS01036110.1:0-14050 GCA_020271785.1 Procambarus virginalis | reverse complement strand
TTTTCAATGTCTTCAGCCGAGGTAATTTTCATACTGATTTTTGTGTCATCTGCAAAGGATGATACGAAGCTGTGACTTGTTTTTTTGTCTATATCTGATATGAGAATAAAAAAGCAGCGGTGCAAGGACTGTACCCTGAGGTACAGAGCTTTTAACTGCACTTGGACGATTTTATATGTTGACCGTTACTCGCTGAGTCCTGTTTGACAGAAAACTGAGTATCCATCGCTACTTTACCGGTTATTCCCATTGACTTCATTTTACGTTGTAGTACAGAGTAAGTACAGAGTACAGAGTAATGCTTTTAGCTGTTCAAATACAAAGGTGTGTAAATTAGTCCAAACGTATTTTTGCTTATGGCTGGTAAGGTTGATGAGAGGTGTAGCCACGAAACTGAAGTTCCTGCTAAAACGACGATAGTATGATGCTAAACCTAGAAAACGCATAAGCTGTTTTCGTGAGGTACGCTGAGGGTATTGGTGAATAGCTTGTAGATGAACGCCAAGAGGTGCTATGCTTCCACTGCCTACTATATGACCGAGATAGCGCACTTTACCTTTGGCAAACGTGGACTTGCCCAAATTAATGTTGAAGCCAGCCTGGAGAAGCTTGAAGAACACCCGTTATAGGTGGTCTTTCCAAGTGTTGGTGGCAACAACGATGTCATCCAGGTAGGCGTAGGAATCGTCAAGGTCTTGGATGACGATGTTGACAGCTCGCTGGAAGGTAGCTGGGGCATTGCAGAGTCCTAAGGGCAGTCGCTCATATCAAAAGAGGCCTAAAGGAGTGGAGAAAGCAGTGATGTCCTTAGCGCACTGTGTAAGATTGATCTGAAAATAGCCCTTTTAAGAGGTCAATTTGTGAGAGAAACTTGGCGTTACCGATGGCATCAAGAATATCGACGATGCGAGGCAAGGGACAGAAATCCTTTACAGTGACTGTGTTTAGTTTACGATAATCGGTGCAGTCTTACCTTGCCGGAGCTGGTGGCTGAGCGGACAGCACGCTGGACTGTGATCCTGTGGTCCCGGGTTCGATCCCGGGCGCCGGCGAGAAACATTGGGCAGAGTTTCTTTCACCCTATGCCCCTGTTACCTAGCAGTAAATAGGTACCTGGGTGTTAGTCAGCTGTCACGGGCTGCTTCCTGGGGGTGGAGGCCTGGTCGAGGACCGGGCCGCGGGGACACTAAAGCCCCGAAATCATCTCAAGATAACCTCAAGATGGTTTCCCTCTTCTGCGAACTGCATCATATAGTATGGTTGATGGATTGGCATTGTTTCAGGAAGCAGCTTGATGTGATGGCGCACTACGGTACATTCCTGCGGACTTTCTTAGAACAAGTCTCTATTAGCAGAGAATAGTTAGATGAGAGGAGCACGTTATTGGAATCCTGTGAGTATTTAAGAAGATCGTTCCTAATTTCAGAGTTAGAGATCACTGGGTTAGTCACTACAGTCAGGAGGAGAAGCAGGGTAGCTATCACTATGGGTATATGTATCCGTGAAAGCGGATACGGACATCAATACAGTTGGAGGATTACCTTGGTACTGCTTGAAAAGATTGATGTGACAGAGATGGGTCTTACGCCGCCGATCAGGAGTCTCTAGAATGTGCTTATGATTGTTCCTACATTCTTTGATGCGGTATGAACCTGAAAATTTACTCTAGAAGGGGGAGCTGGGATAGGAAAGTATGCCAAAACGAAGTCTACTACCTTGAATTTCCTGACTTTAGTAATTGATCAAAATGTACTTTCATTTTATGGTGAGATGTTGACAAGTTAGCACAGGCAAATTGATGTACTCTTTCAAGGGTGCGTCTCAAGTATTTTAAGAAACTGAGACACGTTAAGGGAATCAATGAAGATGTTAGAGGTCAAGGAATCTTTAAATGCTTTTAGGGGAGTATGCACTTACGACCGTAGAACATCTCAAAAGGAGATGTTCTACATAAGAATGTAGAACTCATTAGGAATGCACTTCCTAATGAGTCCCTCCAAGGGACTCATTAGGAAGACTTCTAAAAATACACACGATAAGTTCTAGTTGCGAATCCCAATCTTTCTCTGTACTAATGCAAAATTTTCTTAAAAGTGACTTGAGAGTTTGATGGCTACGTTCTAGAGATCCCTGTGAAGCAGGATGATTGGGGCTAGACAATACTTGTGTGATGTTGAACTCTTTAAGGATGTTCTTAAATAAGTCACTGGTGAAGCTTGTGCCACAATCGCTCTGAATCTCTCGTATTCGTAACTATCCCGTAGTTAATCCATACTGTGTGAGGATCTTTAGAAGGTGCTTAACAACTGTAGCAGCCGTAATGTTCTTGACCGGAACTGCTATAGGAAACCTGGCGGTAGGACACATGATAGTAATGATGTAGAGGTTGCCGGAGCTAGTTCATGGTAGCGGCCAGACGCAGTCGATAATCAGTTTGCTGAAGGGCTCTGAAGACACAGGAATAGGAATCAGTGGTGCTTTAGGAATAGGAACATTAGGCTTACCTGCCATTCGACATGTATGACAAGTGTTCTTGAAGGTCCTCACGTCTCGTTACATGCCTGGCCAATAATACTCCTGCATGATAGGTTTTGTTGATCCCATACTGGGACATCGGGCCATGGGCAAAGTCAATTATGTCTTTACGTAATGAGAGAGGAACTTCCAACTGATCAATATTAGCCCAATCATCCTCTCCCTTTAATTTAGTGGGTCAGAATCTGCGATATAAGATTTGATTATCATTCAAAATATAACTAGGGATAGAAGCAGTCAGAGTTTGAGCCTGTAAGAATAAGGGAGTTAATGATAGGTCAGCTTGCTGTAATTTACAGAACTCCAACCGGTTGAGATTCCGTGAGAGGCCTTGTGGATCTTCAGGGACAGTTGGAGCTACTTGTTGTGGTTGAGCGGCTTGAACACGTGTAGTCATTAGGACAGGCTGGGAGATGTCTTTGGTTTCGTCGGTCACTGGTACCTCTTATGCGGCATGCTTCATTACAGGGTTTACTGTAGCAGTCACAGACCAGGAGTTTGTCACAGATGATCAGGATCGTGGAGTCCTGTTGGTCAGCCAAGTCGTTGCCCAAAAGAAGTTGAATTCCTGGCATGGGAAAAGGTGACTTATGATGTCCCTCATGGCGACTTGGACTTCTCCACGTACGAAAGAACAATCCAGGTGGACTCTAGCAAGTGGGAGTGGTTGCAGTGAGGTCGGTGATGAGGACGCTTTCTCCTGTGTAGGTGACCTTGGGTGCAGCAGCTTTCAGGAGTATGCTTTGGAGAGCAGCTGTGTTCCTCAAGATGGTCACTTGGACCTTTCCGTTAGAATTTCTACCGTTGGCAGAGACAGTTCTGGATGCACGTCTCTGTGGAATAAGCAGAGATCAGAAGCTGGAACATGGGTATGCATAACAGTCGTATAAGGCTTAGGAGGTTGAGATTTAGGCTTATGTGAATCGTTCCTAGTTTTACAAATGAGGGTTGGTACATTTTTCGATTGTGTGTCCATATACTTTACAATACCTACAGTAGAGTGCATAGTTAACATCGTCATGACTCACTTTAGCAGGGCTGGATCAAGATGGTTTACTGGAATAAGAGTCATATGAATTAAGGAATTAAACTATAGGTATCAGTCAACTGCGCACACTTACTGAGGTTGGTTTCTCCTTTATCTGTAAGGTTAAGACGTAGGGGTTTGACACACGGCGCATAAATTTTCCATGAGGATGAGGTTGATAAGCTCAGGAAAAGTGGTGATCTGGGCGGACTCCAGCCACTTCATAAAGTATCTGGTTTTATTCTGAGTAAACTCTACATTGGTGTTTGCACAGGATTTAACATAATCTCTGAAACGACGTCTGTAACTTTCTATCGACAAGAGATAAGCGTCCAGAATTGCTTGCTTCAGTACCAGGTAATTAGTCTCGGTGGCAAGAGTACTGAGGGTCAAGGCAGCTCTACCTGTAAGATCGAATCGAAGGAGTATTGACCATTGGTTCTGAGACCAGCTGAGTTGAGTAGCTAACGCCTCAAATGAGGTAAAAAATTAATCCACTTTTGTCTCCACAAAAGGCGGCATCATTTCAATACACCGAGTCACATTAAAACGTACCGGGAGGTTGGAGTCTGCTTAATGGCGCTGAGCGGTGTGGGTAGTTTCAAGTTCCTGTTGTCGAAACTCTTAGAGTGGCAACAGCTTTCTCTTGCTCCAGACGGAGAGCGGAGGCAGCTTTCTCTTGCTCTAAGCGGAGCGTGATGGCGGCTTCTTGTTCTTGTAGCTGAAGTCTCTCTCGTTCACGTTCACATTGCAGATCAGCATTTTCTTGCTGTCGCTGACGTTTCAGGTCAGCTTCTTCTTTCTGTCGTTGACGTTCCAATTCTATTCGTTGTTCTTGGAGCCAGAGTTGTTCATTCTCTCGTACTCGATGGAGGGAAGCTTCTTCTTCTTGTCGTTGATGTTCTAGGTCAGCTTATTGTAATCTCATCACTCATTTCCCTTCATAAGCCTCTGTTTCTATGTAGGCTAATTTGATCTTCAGCTTCATGACGGCGAGTGCAGTCTTAATCGGCAATCGGTATCGGCAATTTGATGTTGTTCCTGCAGCTCTGAAGTGATAAGATCATTATCAATCAAGTAATCTAGTATCATATTATGAAGATCAGTTTTGTTGGCTCCATGGGGAGGTAAGATATGATATTCCGTAGTAAGGGTTAGTAACCTGGCTTTGGTGGTGCGAGTGAGGTTACCAACTTCGTCCTCCGGGTTGGAACGGAAGGCAGCTTAGCGAAACATGGTTTACAGTACAGAGGTAAGAAAATAAATGCAAGAATAATGTGACTGTCCTCCTGTAAGTGAACCAATACGTGAGGTTTATTCGACTGACAAAGATTATGTGATAACAGGCACGGGAATGGTTGTATAGGACTGGCAACTTGTAACTATCCTGTAGGGTAATAATATAATTACAGGATAATTTACTGAAAGATAAGTGTGAGAGTTTTTGGCTGACTTAAGTCAGTGGAATGAATAAAATTGGTATAAGGAATTGAGCTCGGAAAATTTCTAAGAATTTTCTTTATTCTTTAACCTTTATTCCTGTCGTGATATTCAACTAGGTCCCTGAGGAAGGACTTGCTTAGCTAACACACCAGTGTAGTAAGCAGCTCATTCCTCACTTTGGGACCCTGTACGAACAATTGACTAGGCGCGAGCAAACGCCGAGACCCCAATGAAATTGAAATCCCCTCCACTTAGGCCGTCGACCTTCGTAAATCGCCGAAACGAATCTAACGAGTAGGTCCTGGGCTCTCACAAAAATAATTTATTGTTGTGTGGTGCCGTATATTTGATCCAAAGCTCAGAATAAGTCTCAATTTGAATAGTCGAGTGTGAAGAACATTTGCATAACAATAATAATGTGTGGGGGTGTAACGAAAAGACAGTGTTAAACATAACAACTTAGTTTATTCAATAAAGTACTAACTACTACAACAAAACAAAGGAGATGTCATTGACGTTACTCGAAATCCTTCCTGTGACACTATCAATGACAGCTAGACACCAGCCCCTCGGACTGCATAATGAACTAACTCGAACATAAGCGTGACCACAGAGGAATCAACAAGCAAGCAAGAATTAACAGATCTATAATCACAATTATAACAAATGACACAGTGGGTTCTGAAACACGTCTCCAGTAACCTCCTAACTGTTCTACGCCTCAGTGCAGTCTACACCTGCAATAGCGGTTGCAATGCAATCAAATCAGTAGCCTTTCAATGACATCAATAACTAATGGGTTCACTGGCAACTCCAGCACCCTTCCTCAAATTAATCTTTACATTAACACTTCGTCCCACGGACGATCAACAATCAATAACAATTGATTTACGTTAATAACAATAACATTTACGTTAATATAATAACCTACTCTTACAACTGTCACTAGTAACGCGGAAATTACACAACACTCTACCCGTCGAGCATTCAGTGAGAAAATCCCATTAATCCCTGTACTACAAGACAGCTGATTAATCACTTTACTAGTTACGTTAATTTACGTTAATCGGTTACTAATCACTCAGCGATGGTAAACTCTGATTTACAATGTCCAAAGTGCTAAGAGAACGGTAATCACTCGTGATTACCTTTAGAGTAATTAATTACTATCCTCAAGATCAATAATTAAACAGTTAAATACGCAACCTTTCACACTGGCTCAGCAATTTACATTAAGGTATGAATTCCGTCTGAGCCTTCCATACTCAGACCAATTCAGGTGGCTAATAACAGTAATTAGGCACAACGTTTACGTTATTCTAAAATGACGTTACTTTTCCCACGAGTCAATCAAGTGCCGGTACTTCCGGACATAAATAACGTTAATGGTTACAATGAAGCCTTCGTGTGAGTCGATCCAACAAGGATCGAGATTAATTACTTTGACTTCCTGAAACACGTCAGTTACCCGGCCCACTGACCGCTAATTACGACAGACAATACTCTAATTCTTATCTGGCTGATGGCTTGGCTCCTTGAGACTACCGTAGCTGCTTGCAGGAAAGTAAATTAACCCAAACGTATTCTACGTTACTCAAATTGTCAAAGAACAAATTCTCTTAAAGCAATGGGCGTTCCCTTGGTTACGTTATATTCATTGCCTCGCAATCACCTCACTGAATACTGGACTTCGATGTCCTACCAGATAAACAGGATAATATATGTATACCCAAGTACTCGTCTACAGCCGAGTTCACCCACAACAATGACAATCACACTAACAAATCACAGTGATTTACGTTACAATCCGGTTGCAATGACAATACTGCAGAACCTAGTAAAATAACATACAGGACATGAACCCTCTAGAACACTGCCCCACAATGACTTCACTGAACTGCAGTCACCCACGGTGATTGCTCAACTCTAGCAACAATCACTAACAATGACAACCCCTTTGCAACAACACACACGGCAAGTACTCTAATTTCCAAACATTAGAATACTGCTCAACATTTACTTACTTACTGTTGCAAATGACCCCAGTGCTCTCAATAACCCCTAGAACATAGGTCCCAAATTTGCAATCACCACACAGTAAATAACACAATAACACTGGGCACCGTGACACTACGATTATATATATATATATATATATATATATATATATATATATATATATATATATATATATATATATATATATATATATGACACATGTAGCCTACAGCTATCAAACGTTATTGGAACACTAAGGAGATCTCGCACTTCTTAAATCACATGGGCGAGTGATTTATCGATCACGCATGCCGAATAAACACTCCCGAGTTTTACGTTACTCGACAGAGCGAGGGATGTCACTCCCGACAGCCTCATCACTCACCTAATTCTACCAAAATTACGTTAATACTGCAACCACAATATATATATATATATATATATATATATATATATATATATATATATATATATATATATATATATATATGCAAACAAGCCTGAATGGTCCCCAGGACTAGATACAACTGAAAACTCACACCCCAGAAGTGACTCGAACCCATACTCCCAGGAGCAACGCAACTGGTATGTACAGGGATGCCTTAAACCACTTGACCATCACGACCGGACATAAGGAAGTGATAGCCTGAGCTATATGAACCACTTCCCCGCCGGCACCTGGATGGTTATCTTGGGCATAGCATTTTATCAAATCACCTCATTTTTTGGGGCAACACGTGAGGAACACAAATGCAAACAAGCCTGAATGGTCCCCAGGACTAGATACAACTGAAAACTCACACCCCAGAAGTGACTCGAACCCATACTCCCAGGAGCAACGCAACTGGTATGTACAGGGATGCCTTAAACCACTTGACCATCACGACCGGACATAAGGAAGTGATAGCCTGAGCTATATGAACCACTTCCCCGCCGGCACCTGGATGGTTATCTTGGGCATAGCATTTTATCAAATCACCTCATTTTTTGGGGCAACACGTGAGGAACACAAATGCAAACAAGCCTGAATGGTCCCCAGGACTAGATACAACTGAAAACTCACACCCCAGAAGTGACTCGAACCCATACTCCCAGGAGCAACGCAACTGGTATGTACAGGGATGCCTTAAACCACTTGACCATCACGACCGGACATAAGGAAGTGATAGCCTGAGCTATATGAACCACTTCCCCGCCGGCACCTGGATGGTTATCTTGGGCATAGCATTTTATCAAATCACCTCATTTTTTGGGGCAACACGTGAGGAACACAAATGCAAACAAGCCTGAATGGTCCCCAGGACTAGATACAACTGAAAACTCACACCCCAGAAGTGACTCGAACCCATACTCCCAGGAGCAACGCAACTGGTATGTACAGGGATGCCTTAAACCACTTGACCATCACGACCACTTCTGGGGTGTGAGTTTTCAGTTGTATCTAGTCCTGGGGACCATTCAGGCTTGTTTGCATTTGTGTTCCTCACGTGTTGCCCCAAAAAATGAGGTGATTTGATAAAATGCTATGCCCAAGATAACCATCCAGGTGCCGGCGGGGAAGTGGTTCATATAGCTCAGGCTATCACTTCCTTATGTCCGGTCGTGATGGTCAAGTGGTTTAAGGCATCCCTGTACATACCAGTTGCGTTGCTCCTGGGAGTATGGGTTCGAGTCACTTCTGGGGTGTGAGTTTTCAGTTGTATCTAGTCCTGGGGACCATTCAGGCTTGTTTGCATTTGTGTTCCTCACGTGTTGCCCCAAAAAATGAGGTGATTTGATAAAATGCTATGCCCAAGATAACCATCCAGGTGCCGGCGGGGAAGTGGTTCATATAGCTCAGGCTATCACTTCCTTATGTCCGGTCGTGATGGTCAAGTGGTTTAAGGCATCCCTGTACATACCAGTTGCGTTGCTCCTGGGAGTATGGGTTCGAGTCACTTCTGGGGTGTGAGTTTTCAGTTGTATCTAGTCCTGGGGACCATTCAGGCTTGTTTGCATTTGTGTTCCTCACGTGTTGCCCCAAAAAATGAGGTGATTTGATAAAATGCTATGCCCAAGATAACCATCCAGGTGCCGGCGGGGAAGTGGTTCATATAGCTCAGGCTATCACTTCCTTATGTCCGGTCGTGATGGTCAAGTGGTTTAAGGCATCCCTGTACATACCAGTTGCGTTGCTCCTGGGAGTATGGGTTCGAGTCACTTCTGGGGTGTGAGTTTTCAGTTGTATCTAGTCCTGGGGACCATTCAGGCTTGTTTGCATTTGTGTTCCTCACGTGTTGCCCCAAAAAATGAGGTGATTTGATAAAATGCTATGCCCAAGATAACCATCCAGGTGCCGGCGGGGAAGTGGTTCATATAGCTCAGGCTATCACTTCCTTATGTCCGGTCGTGATGGTCAAGTGGTTTAAGGCATCCCTGTACATACCAGTTGCGTTGCTCCTGGGAGTATGGGTTCGAGTCACTTCTGGGGTGTGAGTTTTCAGTTTATATATATATATATATATATATATATATATATATATATATATATATATATATATATATATATATATATATATTATATATATATATATATATATATAATATATATATATATATATATATATATATATATATATTATATATATATATATATATATATAAATCTCACTTGTCACGGCCCTGGGAACAATACAAAAAATTAAAACCACACTGTGGCACACTCCACAATAATCATTGCCAGAAATCACTGACGTTACCACATACCTGAGCGCTCAGTGTTGGAATTCCACACCTGCAAGACTTACACATGGAAATGATATCACTCCGTCCCACGGACGATCAAGAATGATTTAATTACCACAATGGAATAATATAATTATTACATGGACATCCTCTCAGTTCTTGGCTAATCTATGTAAACTCTGTTCCCGTGTGTACCCACACACACACACACTCTGTACATCTGTGTACACAAGACGTAAGTCCCTCAGGACTGACAAGATGACAACAAGGGTGATTATCTCCACGTCCACACTTCACTTCACCTCACAGGTGCTGCGTGACAATGCGACGGAACACTTGACCTCGAATTCAAGCTTTAGAGACTACTAATCACCAAAAATACACACAATAGGTACTTACTCATGCATACTGCCGGCTCACACACACCATTCCCATACATCAGGCACCCCACTATGGGTGGCTGGCTCACAGTGGTGGTAGGCGGGCTGGTTGGTACCTCAGTGGTATCTTTCGTACAATTGGCACGCACACGAACCCTCCCACAACACGGCTTGTTTCGTACCCTCGACCCACCGGTGAAGTGAAGCGTTCGTACCCTGGTGACGCGCACAACGATTGAGTCTTAAACAAACAATGGAAATCTGCCTTAAAGCACTAACATTTATTTCCCCGTTCCCATCGACTGCTACAGAGCACTAGCAAGTCTTATCATCACTGGTATGGGATCTACGAGTCTGTTACTGCTCGTATGCACATTACCCCACGATCTTAGATCGACCACAAGATCTTCTCCATCCACTCGCTGTTCACAATGTCTCTTCCCCTCCAAGCGACGACTTCGGCCGGATTCTGTGACGACCGCTGTCGTAGATGAAGCAGGAGGTGCAGCAGCTGAGTAGTTAAGCCACCACGACGCACTATACTCAATTTGGCCGAATTAAGTACAGGAGCGTCCTGACAGGGTGATGGCTCTGTCCAGAATGATGCCTATACCGACGACTCGCGCGTCTCCCTCGAAATAACCAATGAGAGGAAGGCATACTGCGGCCTACCCCTCTCATCCAATCAGCGACGGTGTAGCATAGCCCCTAGGGCAACTCCAAGATGGCCGACCAACATGGCGGCTCAAGATGTTTACTAAGATAGCGTCTGTTACCATGACGACAACTCAAGTGGCTAGCGCGCGGGAGGCCCACAGGCTCACCCACGCTTGCGGCCTAACTATTTCCCGTGCAAACTAGTCTCTCGCTCCCAGCCTTACAATGAAATGATGCTATCGGCTCTATCTCTGTCTACAGACATGCTACCATGGCCAAGGTAACATTTCTGGACTGCTGAAGACTGGGGCTCTCACATGAGCCCAGACACTAGATGTTTCGGTTGCTGGTTACCAAACTTAAGTCCGCACACTTAACAAGTGCGCTTAACAAGTGTACTGGCCTCCCACAGGCATAATAGCACTATTGTAAGTGAGCTGGTGAACCATCCCCTCACAATAAGGTTAATTGATTGAGTATTATAATTAAGTCATAGATTTTAATAAGGACTTGGGGAAACAATAAATGTTTCGAGTTAGTACAAGACAATGTAGGCATGTACTCGGTATTCTATTAATGACGAGGATAAGGGCAAGAGGTGTCCTACTGAAAACTAGGTAATTAATTGCAGTTACAATTCTTTGTGCTTTGGAAAAAGAATGGTAAACTCCCTACCTGGGCAATTAATCCAGACTTTGAACGAAGGCTTAGGGGTGGGGAGAGTGTCAACACTGTGACGAGAACTGCTGTACGTGACCCAAATGTACAGTACAGTCCTGGATGCAAAAGGAATGAAAGCCCAGTACATCCCCCTAAGTTCGTACTGCAAAGTTGAACATCATAGTTAGGAGACAAACCAAAGTACCCAAAGGTGTGATCTGTCTGAATGAGATACTTCTGTAGGGACAAGATTGTATAGGTAAGCAGGATATAGCAAAGGTTAATAAGACTAACCATTATGAGTATGAATTTGCACATAATACATCACGTAATCTAAAGTCAAACAAACAAACAAACAGGTCACAAATTGCTACACCTGAAATGTAAGTAGAGTTAGTCGCCAATGAAAAATACTCAAAAAGAGTTCTAAAAGGCAAACATGTGTTAAAGCCAAGTAAACAACTGAACACAACTTTAAGCAAAGGAACTAAGTGCAATACCTGAGACAAGACTCCCAGATAGGCCCCCACATTTTGTATGGACTTGAGGTAGCGCAGCAACTACCTGCAGCTGGTATATGCCAAACACACATAAAATAAACAAAAAGATAAAACAAATTAAAATAAAACTGCTTACATCCTTTGCAGTGTAAATAGTGGCATGGAAAACGAGAAACATTAACAATTAAACTCATAATGTATAATAATAAACCCAAACAATGATAAAGCCTAAAACCTTGACTTTACACAAATGTCTACAAATGAATATAAGAATTACGTTACTCTACAAACAACAGGGTGACTGTACAATATGTACAAATTTGCTGCCCTTCCTCTGTCACGTGTTATAGCAAAACCACATCGTGTGAGAGAAGAGACATGTGACCCAAGAGAGAGCACCAGAAGTGTGTGAGTGCTGGGTCGCCAGTTGTCGCTTATATACACTGGTGGATGACATCATGCTGGCGTGAAGCAGGAGTTGAACGGTCAACCGGCAGAATAATGGGTTGATTGCTGGTGTTGAACAAGCAGCCAGCGAACACCTGGCATGTGGCTCTCGAGGCAGAGTAAGGGGAAGGCCGTGGTGAAACATTCTAGACATCTGGCTGGAGGATTTTTGATGTTAGAATGAACTTAAGGAGCATGTTGGTGGTGAAAGCAGTAGGAAGAGCCATATTACCATATCTCTATGGACTTATCTTGAGGTTATCTTGAGATGATTTCGGGGCTTTTTTAGCGTCCCCACAGCCCGGTCCTCGACCAGGCCTCCACCCCCAGGAAGCAGCCCGTGACAGCTGACTAACACCCAGGTACCTATTTTACTGCTAGGTAACAGGGGCATAGGGTGAAAGAAACTCTGCCCATTGTTTCTCGCTGGCGCCTGGGATCGAACCCAGGACCACCGGATCACAAGTCCAGCGTGCTGTCCACTCGGCCGACCGGCTCCCCGGTCGGCCGGGAAGCCGGTCTTGTCAAGACTCATAAACCTAGCAATTCCATGAGGCCTATCATCAGTTCTGTGGGATCCATTTCTTACAAGCTTTCTAAATGGCTTACCAAACTCTTGTCCTAATTCTTAGGAACTAATTCCTCTTCTCATTTGAACAATTCTATTGAATTAGTTAAAAAATTGAATATTGTTCCAATCGCTCCTGATGTCAAGTTAATCAGTTTTGATGTTTGTTCTTTGTTTACAAAGGTGCCTGTTGATGATACTCTTGATTAACTTGCTCATGAATTAATAAATCATGTTTTACCTCTTTCTGCTGAATTGTTGTCAATCTCGTTAAGTTGTGTATTAAAGAATGTAAACTTACCTTTAATGATGAGTATTATTTACAGACTTTTGTAATGGCTGTGAGGAGATGTAGAATCTCCTCAGCTAGTTTTCCTAGTTTCTAGAATAGGGAAGTCGCTCTAGGGACACTAGAAACTGAAGCTTTCAAATTTACATTAGTCACTTGAGGGGTTGAGCAGAGGCTCCCGACTTGAGAGGTTGAGCAGAGGCTCCCATTTTCAGAGGTGACAGCAAGGCCGAGTTCGAGCCTGATGGTGAGAGCGCAGCAAGTCAGTGCTGGCTCAAGAGCAGATTGCAAGGGGGCAATCTCCCATAGGGAAGGGAAGCAAACCCGCCCTAGTGCACTTGACCTGGTGACAAGGTATGAAGGTAAAGATGCCTAGCATGGCAGTACTGAGAAAGACGATTCGATGGATGCATACATCGATCGCCTTTTGAAGAAAGGCTGAAAATGCAAGATGGCAAAGGTCATTTTGGGCTGGTGATTTTCCATGGTTCAGATCCCCAGCAGCATAATGATTCTGTTCTTTAAGGATTGCCTTGGTAAAGGGTTATAGTAGATCTGCAGAGGGAATGCTGATCACATTCCAAGTTATGTCCAGGTAGAAACGGACCGGGGAGTTTGACAGATGTCAAGAGTTTCGCTCATGTCCTTGTTAGAGGAGCGAGACCGAGGAAAAGCAAGGGAGAGACCCCAAGCTCAGTAGGGTGAGTGTAGGTGCTTGTAGAAGGGCTTTCTCCCAGATAGTTCAGTCGGTAGAGCAAGACCGGCTGGTGTTTGACAGTTGGACAGGTAGGTGATCCTGTCAACTTGTTGCAATGTCAGGTT
>WNGS01036097.1:0-11917 GCA_020271785.1 Procambarus virginalis | reverse complement strand
GCCCGCCTGCTATCATAACATCGAGTCAGCAGGCGGACGCCCGCCTGCTATCATAACATCGTGTCTGCAAGGCGGACAGCCCGCCTGCTATCATAACATCGAGTCTGCAAGGCGGACAGCCCGCCTGCTATCATAACATCGTGTCTGCAAGGCGGACAGCCCGCCTGCTATCATAACATCGTATCAGCAAGGCGGACAGCCCGCCTGCTATCATAACATCGTGTCTGCAAGGTGGACAGCCCGCCTGCTATCATAACATGGGGTCTGCAAGGCGGACAGCCCGCCTGCTATCGTAACATCGTGTCTGCAAGCGGACAGCCCGCCTGCTATCATAACATGGTGTCTGCAAGGCGGACAGCCCGCCTGCTATCATAACATGGTGTCTGCAAGGCGGACAGCCCGCCTGCTATCATAACATGGTGTCTGCAAGGCGGACAGCCCTCCTTCTATCATAACATCGTGTCAGCAAGGCGGACAGCCCGCCTGCTATCGTAACATCGTGTCTGCAAGGCGGACAGCCCGCCTGCTATCATAACATGGTGTCTGCAAGGCGGACAGCCCGCCTGCTATCATAACATCGTGTCTGCAAGGTGGACAGGCCACTGGCTATCATAATTCACGATATCTTTCAACTTGTTTTCATCACCTGTGTCTCTGCATCTTCTTTAATCCCACAAAAACGGGGACACCAATATAAGACTCGAACGCCGGTCCTCTGCTCAGGGTTCGAATCCCAGCAGCGGAAGATTGTGTGAACCACTATCATTAACTGCACGCCTCTGTTTCCCAGCAGTAATTTGGGTCCCTGTTGTAAATCGATGAGCGGGTCGTGTTCCAGGGAAACTATTGGGGTAAGACTTACGATATGAGCAATGGGAAGGAAGTTCTGAGCCCGCTAATAGGAGTCAGCAGTCGTCTGCTCCTGTATCCACCTGAGTCAGCAGTTGTCTGCTCCTGTACCCACCTGAGTCAGCAGTTGTCTGCTCCTGTACCCACCTGAGTCAGCAGTTGTCTGCTCCTGTACCCACCTGAGTCAGCAGCTGTCTGCTCCTGTATCCACCTGAGTCAGCAGTTGTCTGCTCCTGTACCCACCTGAGTCAGAAGCTGTCTGCTTCTGTACCCACATGAGTCAGCAGCTGTCTGCTCCTGTACCCACCTAAGTCAGCAGCTGTCTGTTCCTGTACCCACCTGAGTCAGCAGCTGTCTGCTTCTGTACGCACCTGAGTCAGCAGCTGTCTGCTCCTGTATCCACCTGAGTCAGAAGCTGTCTGCTCCTGTACCCACCTAAGTCAGTAGCTGTCTGCTCCTGTACCCACCTGAGTCAGCAGCCGTCTGCTCCTGTATCCACCTGAGTCAGCAGTTGTCTGCTCCTGTACCCACCTGAGTCAGCAGCTGTCTGCTCCTGTATCCACCTGAGTCAGCAGCTGTCTGCTCCTGTATTCACCTGAGTCAGAAGCTGTCTGCTCCTGTACCCACATGAGTCAGCAGCTGTCTGCTCCTGTATCCACCTGAGTCAGCAGCTGTCTGCTCCTGTATTCACCTAAGTCAGCAGCTGTCTGCTCCTGTATCTACCTGAGTCAGGAGCTGTCTGCTCCTGTATTCACCTGAGTCAGCAGCTGTCTGCTCCTGTACCCACCTGAGTCAGCAGCTGTCTGCTCCTGTACCCACCTGAGTCAGCAGCTGTCTGCTCCTGTATTCACCTGAGTCAGAAGCTGTCTGCTCCTGTACCCACATGAGTCAGCAGCTGTCTGCTCCTGTATCCACCTGAGTCAGGAGCTGTCTGCTCCTGTATTCACCTAAGTCAGCAGCTGTCTGCTCCTGTATCTACCTGAGTCAGGAGCTGTCTGCTCCTGTATTCACCTGAGTCAGCAGCTGTCTGCTCCTGTACCCACCTGAGTCAGCAGCTGTCTGCTCCTGTATTCACCTAAGTCAGCAGCTGTCTGCTCCTGTACCCACCTGAGTCAGCAGCTGTCTGCTCCTGTACCCACCTGAGTCAGGAGCTGTCTGCTCCTGTATTCACCTGAGTCAGCAGCTGTCTGCTCCTGTATTCACCTGAGTCAGCAGCTGTCTGCTCCTGTACCCACCTGAGTCAGCAGCTGTCTGCTCCTGTATTCACCTGAGTTAAGCTGAGTCAAGTAGCGTTCACGGACTCTTACAGCCGGCCTTACGGACTCTTACAGCCGGCCTCACGGGCTCTTACAGCCGGCCTCACGGACTCTTACAGCCGGCCTCACGGACTCTTACAGCCGGCCTCACGGACTCTTACAGCCGGCCTCACGGGCTCTTACAGCCGGCCTCACGGGCTCTTACAGCCGGCCTCACGGGCTCTTACAGCCGGCCTCACGGGCTCTTACAGCCGGCCTCACGGGCTCTTACAGCCGGCCTCACGGGCTCTTACAGCCGGCCTCACGGGCTCTTACAGCCGGCCTCACAGACTCTTACAGCCGGCCTCACAGACTCTTACAGCCGGCCTCACGGACTCTTACAGCCGGCCTCACGGGCTCTTACAGCCGGCCTCACGGACTCTTACAGCCGGCCTCACGGACTCTTACAGCCGGCCTCACGGACTCTTACAGCCGGCCTCACGGACTCTTACAGCTGGCCTCACGGACTCTTACAGCCGGCCTCACGGACTCTTACAGCCGGCCTCACGGGCTCTTACAGCCGGCCTCACGGGCTCTTACAGCCGGCCTCACGGGCTCTTACAGCCGGCCTCACGGACTCTTACAGCCGGCCTCACGGGCTCTTACAGCCGGCCTCACGGGCTCTTACAGCCGGCCTCACGGACTCTTACAGCCGGCCTCACGGGCTCTTACAGCCGGCCTCACGGACTCTTACAGCCGGCCTCACGGACTCTTACAGCCGGCCTCACGGACTCTTACAGACGGCCTCACGGGCTCTTACAGACGGCCTCACGGGCTCTTACAGCCGGCCTCACGGACTCTTACAGCCGGCCTCACGGGCTCTTACAGCCGGCCTCACGGGCTCTTACAGACGGCCTCACGGGCTCTTACAGCCGGCCTCACGGACTCTTACAGCCGGCCTCACGGACTCTTACAGCCGGCCTCACGGACTCTTACAGCCGGCCTCACGGACTCTTACAGCCGGCCTCACGGACTCTTACAGCCGGCCTCACGGACTCTTACAGCCGGCCTCACGGACTCTTACAGACGGCCTCACGGGCTCTTACAGCCGGCCTCACGGACTCTTACAGCCGGCCTCACGGGCTCTTACAGCCGGCCTCACGGGCTCTTACAGCCGGCCTCACGGACTCTTACAGCCGGCCTCACGGACTCTTACAGCCGGCCTCACGGACTCTTACAGCCGGCCTCACGGACTCTTACAGCCGGCCTCACGGACTCTTACAGCCGGCCTCACGGACTCTTACAGCCGGCCTCACGGACTCTTACAGCCGGCCTCACGGACTCTTACAGCCGGCCTCACGGACTCTTACAGCTGGCAAACATCAATTGCGTTAAGACATCAAAGGCTTCGCCGCGCTCTTGTCTGCTCTCTGTTGAGTTAATGCTGCACTGTACACTGGTGTTAATGCTGCACTGTACACTGGTGATAATGCTGCACTGTACACTGGTGTTAATGCTGCACTGTACACTGGTGTTAATGCTGTACTGTACACTGGTGTTAATGCTGCACTGTTCACTGGTGTTAATGCTGCACTGTACACTGGTGTTAATGCTGCACTGTACACTGGTGTTAATGCTGCACTGTACACTGGTGTTAATGCTGCACTGTACACTGGTGTTAATGCTGCACTGTACACTGGTGTTAATGCTGCACTGTACACTGGTGTTAATGCTGCACTGTACACTGGTGTTAATGCTGAACTGTTCACTGGTGTTAATGCTGTACTGTACACTGGTGTTAATGCTGCACTGTACACTGGTGGTAATGCTGAACTGTTCACTGGTGTTAATGCTGCACTGTTCACTGGTGTTAATGCTGCACTGTTCACTGGTGTTAATGCTGCACTGTTCACTGGTGTTAATGCTGCACTGTTCACTGGTGATAATGCTGCACTGTTCACTGGTGTTAATGCTGCACTGTACACTGGTGTTAATGCTGCACTGTTCACTGGTGTTAATGCTGCACTGTTCACTGGTGTTAATGCTGCACTGTTCACTGGTGTTAATGCTGCACTGTTCACTGGTGTTAATGCTGCACTGTACACTGGTGTTAATGCTGCACTGTACACTGGTGTTAATGCTGCACTGTACACTGGTGTTAATGCTGCACTGTACACTGGTGTTAATGCTGCACTGTACACTGGTGTTAATGCTGCACTGTACACTGGTGTTAATGCTGCACTGTTCACTGGTGTTAATGCTGCACTGTTCACTGGTGTTAATGCTGCACTGTTCACTGGTGTTAATGCTGCACTGTACACTGGTGTTAATGCTGCACTGTACACTGGTGTTAATGCTGCACTGTACACTGGTGTTAATGCTGCACTGTTCACTGGTGTTAATGCTGTACTGTACACTGGTGTTAATGCTGCACTGTTCACTGGTGTTAATGCTGCACTGTACACTGGTGTTAATGCTGTACTGTACACTGGTGTTAATGCTGCACTGTACACTGGTGTTAATGCTGCACTGTACACTGGTGTTAATGCTGCACTGTACACTGGTGTTAATGCTGCACTGTACACTGGTGTTAATGCTGAACTGTTCACTGGTGTTAATGCTGTACTGTACACTGGTGTTAATGCTGTACTGTTCACTGGTGTTAATGCTGCACTGTACACTGGTGTTAATGCTGCACTGTACACTGGTGTTAATGCTGTACTGTACACTGGTGTTAATGCTGCACTGTACACTGGTGTTAATGCTGTACTGTACACTGGTGTTAATGCTGCACTGTACACTGGTGTTAATGCTGTACAGAACACTCGCGTTAATGCTGTACTGTACACTGGTGTTAATGCTGTACTGTACACTGGTGTTAATGCTGTACTGTACACTGGTGTTATGCTGTACTGTTCACTGGCGTTAATGCTGCACTGTACACTGGTGTTAATGCTGTACTGTACACTGGTGTTAATGCTGTACTGTTCACTGGCGTTAATGCTGTACTGTACACTGGTGTTAATGCTGTACTGTTCACTGGCGTTAATGCTGTACTGTACACTGGTGTTAATGCTGTACTGTACACTGGTGTTAATGCTGTACTGTTCACTGGTGTTAATGCTGCACTGTACACTGGTGTTAATGCTGCACTGTACACTGGTGTTAATGCTGTACTGTACACTGGTGTTAATGCTGCACTGTACACTGGTGTTAATGCTGTACTGTACACTGGTGTTAATGCTGCACTGTACACTGGTGTTAATGCTGTACAGAACACTCGCGTTAATGCTGTACTGTACACTGGTGTTAATGCTGTACTGTACACTGGTGTTAATGCTGTACTGTACACTGGTGTTAATGCTGCACTGTACACTGGTGTTAATGCTGTACTGTACACTGTCGTTAATGCTGCACTGTACACTGGTGTTAATGCTGCACTGTTCACTGGCGTTAATGCTGCACTGTACACTGGTGTTAATGCTGTACTGTACACTGTCGTTAATGCTGCACTGTACACTGGTGTTAATGCTGCACTGTACACTGGTGTTAATGCTGCACTGTACACTGGAGTCTCCTTGCACTATTACTCAGCATATGCTTCTCATTAATCAACGTTCTAATTACAGTTGCCTGGCTCGTCTGATGGTCATTAGTTCAGGTGTATATTTACATCTGTAATGAGTGCGTCATTAGAGACTTTGGGCCCAATAGGTTCTTTTGGTCCTGGTGCCCCCATGGTGTGGGTCCTGGTGCTCCCATAGTGTGGGTCCTGGTGCTCCCATGGTGTGGGTCCTGGTGCTCCCATGGTGTGGGTCCTGGTGCTCCCATAGTGTGGGTCCTGGTGCTCCCATGGTGTGGGTCCTGGTGCTCCCATGGTCTGGGTCCTGGTGCCTCCCATAGTGTGGGTCCTGGTGCCCCCATGGTGTGGGTCCTGGTGCCCCCATGGTGTGGGTCCTGGTGCTCCCATGGTGTAGGTCCTGGTGCCCCCATGGTCTGGGTCCTGGTGACCCCATGGTCTGTGTCCTGGTGACCCCATGGTCTGGGTCCTGGTGCCCCCATGGTCTGGGTCCTGGTGACCCCATAGTGTGGGTCCTGGTGCCCCCAGGTCCACTTCCCACTGGTCATTACAACAATGTAACTCTGCTTCTGTGTTAATGCTCTTGCATGATTATTATTGTCGGGTTGATTAAAGTAGAGAGAACACACTAACGTTAAATATATATAATGTGTACCATGTTGGTGAAAACATCTGTCCTCGGAACTCTCACTCTCTCACACAAACAAATACTGACAAATATATGTGTGAGAAACAAACACGTTTGAGTTACGAGTGGAATGGCCACAGAGACGAGGCGTAAATGAACGATCGTTTAGAACGTGTCTAAAACCCGGTCCAGCTCCTCTATCATACTCCAAAGTTAAAATTTGAATGGACTTAATTAGTATACACGCTGGCTGGTGTGAAGGTGGTTCTAATCAATTGCTTATGAGCGACTGACTGATCCCACTTTCTCCCACTCACTCACTCACTCACTCACTCACTCACTCACTCACTCACTCACTCACTCACTCAGTCTCACTCTCTCTCTCTGGTCAGCAGTTGACTTACTACAACACTCTGCACTCTTACTGGTGTTGAACTCCAGCATCCATGTCTTGGACCAACTCTTCAGGTTGTTCAAGTCATCTTGGAGGATCTTACAATCCTCATCAGTCACAACTCTTGTCATTAGTGTTGCATCGTCTGCAAACATTGGTATTTAAGACTCAACACCTGTAGATTGGTCATTTACACAAGTGAGAAATAGTTTGGGTCCCAGGAGCGATCCTTGAGGCACCCCGCTTGTTTCCCTACACCAGTCCGGCTTCTCGCCCCTCACTGTTGCTCTCTGGTTCCCGTCTGTTTGGTAATTCTTTACCCATGTTAGAACTTTTCCGTCTACTCCCGCCTGTCTCTCGTGTCTGTAGAGTAGCCTCCTGTGTGGTACTGTATCAAAGACGTTGTGGCAGTCCAGAAATACACAATCTGCCCAATCTTCTGTCTTGCCTTATTTTCATTTCTTTTTCGTAGAACTCCAATAGATTCGTCAGGCAGGATTTCTGTTCCCCTGAAGCCATGATGATGTGTGCTTACGTACCTGATTCTCTCTAGATTTAATTTTTTTTTTAAATTTTGCCCCGAGGGGCGAGTTTATTGGGCAGCGTCACTCATCCTGTGAGTGGACACACCGCCATAGTGACAGTATTGGGCAGCGCCACTCATCCTGTGAGTGGACACACCGCCATAGTGACAGTATTGGGCAGCGCCACTCATCTTGTGAGTGGACACACCGCCATAGTGACAGTATTGGGCAGCGCCACTCATCCTGTGAGTGGACACACCGCCATAGTGACAGTATTGGGCAGCACCACTCATCTTGTGAGTGGACACACCGCCATAGCAGCATGTACAACACTCCCCAATAGGAAGAAAACCCGCTGGGTTGTTCATCCTGTCACTTGTACCCAGACACAGCTGGGACTTGCTTAACTGTCTCAAGTGAACAGCTCCTCAAACAAGAAGATTAACATCTATCAACCCTTAAAAGCTTATGTTATCTTGCGGGTGCAAAATGGGGAAATCTTTTAAGAACAGTATCAATATTTGACAAATAGTGTTTTCCTAACTCAAAAAATGTGGGGTTTATTATTCTACACGTGTTTTTAATGTCTCTCAGGTGTTCACATTCACGTAGATAGTGGTCAAGGCGGTGTCCATCACTCTCACCACAGATTCTGCAACTTCGCTGATCAACTGTTGTTTCCATTCCATATCTCCAAGAATATTTGTATCCAAGACGGATTCTCGCTATCACTGATTCTCTCACTCGTCCTCCTCCTCTTCGGCCATAACGATTGGGATTGCCAGCAGCAACCATGTTGTACCATCGTACAGATTCACTGGTTTGTGCTTCTATCCTCCTGTCCTCAGTTACCTTGTCACGGTGATGTTGCCTGACAATACCTCTAATTTGTAGGAGAGTCTTGGGTATGAAGTATTCAATATGGTCTCCTTCAGCGCCTTCAGCAGCCAGCACATCTGCTCGTTCATTCCCACATATTCCAACATGGGAGGGGATCCACAGAAACTTAATGACTCTTCCCTGATTGGTAAGTACTCTCACAGCTCTCTTAATTTCAGGGGGCGTCTCAATGGGTGCAGAAAAGTTGTTCAATGTCAACCAATATTTTTTGACTAGTTGTATATGAAAAGGGCTGCAATTGTCCCATGTTTCAGTACTTCAGCGTAAATAGAAAGAGAGTTTTTTTTTTTTTTTTCAACGTTTTTTTCACATTTTCAAATCGACACTTCTTCACACACGTTTCAGATATAATTATTCTGTGACCCTTTTCTGACACATTGGCATATAATAAAGGACTGAACGTAAAAGAATTTCCAAAACATCTTTAGTTTTCCTAATACAAATGTTCAAAGTTCACCCCCAAAAAATTATGCAAATATGGCATGTTTATTGCTATTATAAAATCAATAAATGAACTTAGAGAAACATGGATACTTGCACATGTAGAGAGAAGCCATACATTATACTGTGTAAGTTTCATGTAAATTGAATAAAAAATTAAAAAGTTTTGTAAACGTTTGTGTCAATTGAAAAAAAAACAGAAATTAATAAAGTTTAAGGTTCTAAAATCTGTGGCTGAGGTTGACATCAACCAATTTTCTCCAAAATTGGCATCCTTACAGATAGGCTTACGTACAGTAAGGTCTGTAAGTTTGATGCAAATCGCCCCAAAAAAAATGAAAAAAAAAAAAAAATTGAAAAAAAAAAAAAAAATCTTTTTTTTTTTTCTCTTAAATTTTTTTCCAATTAAACTAATTATAATATTTGTTTAATATATGCTATTGTGATAGCAAAGAGTCATAGCTATGATTTCAGTTGACACTTTTGATTCATAATCGATTTTGACCATTTTGGCATAATTTTCACAACTACTTCATTATTTTTTTCTCCCTTCCTATTTATGCTACGATGCTGAAACTTGGACCAGATGAAACACTTTTCATATAGAACTTGTCAAAAAAGTTTGATTGAAATCGAACGAGTTTTCATTTTTGCATTTTTGGAGCCAAACAGGATTGAAACGCCCCCTTCAGCGACTATTGCAAGATTTTCTGCGTCTCTCTAGATGTTTGGTTAGGTCTATACTTGTTATTCTTTCGAGTCCAACCACTTGGGTTGGACGGTAGAGCAACGGTCTCCTTTCTTTCAGGTCGGCGTTCAATCCCTGACCGTACAAGTGGTTGGGCACCATTCCTTTCCCTTCCCCCCCCAATGCTATCCTACCTGAGGACCCAAAACAGAAAACGGACTATGTCAATTTCGCGAGCCTCTAACATTTTCTAGCACGGCAATTTTCGGTCTTAGGTAGAATATACGTCAAAATGCGACGTTCTGTGAGGAGGACGGGTTCTATTAAGCACGTCCCTCTATCCAATTCTAAATCCTTAAAACCTCATCCCTTCCAAGCGCTAGTTATAGTGACTTAGCGTTTCCTCCTGATAATTGCGTTATTATTATTCTTTCAGGGAGGGGTTGCTTGTCATTAACACTGGTCTGTAGTTAAATGTCTCCTTTCTATCTCCTTTCTTGTAGACTGGCACCAGATTTGCCTTCTTCCAGCAGCTGGGTCATTCCCCCCCTTCGCAAGTGACGTCTTAAAGATCAGTGCTAGAGGTAGGGTGAGGAGCAAGAGCTTTAGTTTTGTCTAGTGAGGCTAGTTGTTTCCTTACTACTTCTACTGCTACCTCAATATTGAACAGTCTCTCATCCATGGTAACCTCCTCATCCAGCTCTGGGAGTTGTTCACACACAGTAGTGAACATTCCATGGATGCTGAGAGTGAGTTCCTCACACATTTCCTTATCATTTTCTGTGTATTCACCTCCCCTTGTTCGTAACCTGGTTACTTGGTCATCCACACTCAGTATCCTTCTGATATGACTATGTATTAATTTGAATTGTTTCTTTGCTTTGGAAGCAATATAATTTTGCGAGTTTCTTTCCGCCAATCTTCAAATATTCTTCATTCGTCTTTATTTCTGTTGCATCTGGCTCTGTTTCCCTTTGTCCTCTGCCCCTCTGTATCTCCTCCACTCCTTCCGGCTTTTCGCTTTTGCTTCCTGGCATTGTCAATTATACCTTGAGTTTATTTTATTTATTTATTATTTATTTATTATATACAAGAAGGTACATTGGGTTTGTGAGAATGCATAGCATAGTATTTACAATCTTGTAAAGCCACTAGTACGCGCAGCGTTTCGGGCAGAGTACGTGCAGCGTTTCGGGCAGAGTACGCGCAGCGTTTCGGGCAGAGTACGCGCAGCGTTTCGGGCAGAAAGAGTTATTATATTCTCTCCTTTTCTTATCTTTTTATTGGTATGAACCTCTCTTCTGCCTCTTTGTTCCTCAGTTTAACTTGGTCCATCATTTCCTGGACCGTCTTCCCTCCGAGTTCCTCCTTCCATTGTACACTTCCCAGATACTCTCTTACTGTCGTGTTGTCTCCTGGTGTATAGTCTACTTTGTAAATGAGTCTGTAAGTACTCTACATCACATGAGACCAGAAGGCATGGCAGGATGTGCAGAATACCCCCGTTGAAGAGCAGAGGTGCAACAGGTACTCTGAGAGAGAACTCTATCAACATCAGAGGCCCGAGACTGTTCAACACGCTTCCACTACACATAAGGGACATAACTGGCCGACCCCTCGCAGTGTTCAAGAGAGAACTATCAACATCAGAGGCCCGAGACTGTTCAACACGCTTCCACTACACATAAGGGGCATAACTGGCCGACCCCTCACAGTGTTCAAGAGAGAACTATCAACATCAGAGGCCCGAGACTGTTCAACACGCTTCCACTACACATAAGGGCATAACTGGCCGACCCCTCACAGTGTTCAAGAGAGAACTATCAACATCAGAGGCCAGAGACTGTTCAACACGCTTCCACTACACATAAGGGGCATAACTGGCAGACCCCTCAGTGTTCAAGAGAGAACTGGATAAGCACCTCCAAAGGATACCTGATCAACCAGGCTGTGACTCATAGGTCAGGCTGCGAGCAGCCGCGTCCAACAACCTGGTTGACCAGTCCACCAATCAGGACACAATGGTCACTTGAATTATTGGTAATTCATTCAGTAAGTTCTCAATGTCTTCCACATTCTGGGTAAGATAAAGTCCAGTAGGCTTGGTGTACCTCCTCCCCTTGCTCCTGTGTCCTTTACATGTTGTGTTAATTCAATTTCTTTCCTTATTATGCACCCTATACCCATCCTGTGGGTGTTGGTGGAAAGGGTTACAGAGGCACGTCATGGGCTCAGGAACTGAACCCCAGAGTTCATTTGGCTAAGTAAGTGACAATCTTTTGACGCTAGTTAAACAATTGTTAATATTATATATACATGAACATATGTTGTACCTAGTAGCCAGAACACAGTTCTTGGCCACTATGCACAGCCCGATTTGCCTAATAAACCATGTTTCCAGATTTTCAATATTTTTCTCATTTGTTTCTTATGAGATATAAAGCTATTCATTTCATTATGTATGAGCTATTTTTTTTTAATTTGAGTTAAAACTAACGTAGATAAATGACTGAACCTAACCAACCCTACCTAACTTAACCTATCTTAACCTAACCTACAACTAACATAACTAAACCAATATTTATGTTCTAATAGTTAATATAAATACTAATATTTAAAATAAACCAATAGGAAGCAATTTATTTAAAATAAAGAACAATCACCTCGGCATTATTAGG
>WNGS01036073.1:8870-21970 GCA_020271785.1 Procambarus virginalis | reverse complement strand
ATATATATATATATTATATATATATATATATATATATATATATATATATATATATATATATATATATATATATATATATTGTGACGGTAACGAGTTGGAAATGGTGGTCGGCAGTCTTCCAACTAGCAGTTGTCATTGCTGGGCCACATATAATATATAAAAAAAAGAAAAGGAAAAAAAAAGAGAAAAAAAAGAATGACTGCGTGATTTGGTAATCTGTGGTAAGGTTGTAAAGACGAAAAGCAATAAAAAATATGGATTTTAATAACAATAAGAAAACACAAATTGAAATAAATGCAAAAACTTGGCTTACTGGCAAAAACAATAAACAATATAAACATGAAAATAGATTACGTTAATGGGGAGGAGAATTGACATACAAAAGTAAGTAAAATATGAATGCTGGAATATATGCACTAACTATGAACCTCTACTTGACCACACAGAGTGAGTCACTTAGGAGTTCACAGCTTGCGAGCACACAATATTCTGGCTGGCAGAAACGTAAGGGACTCCAACAATAACTGGTGAGGTCTTGTGATTGGCGGGGAGCCGGAGTGGAGTGTTGGTTGGCGGCCAATGAGGAAGCTGGATGGTCGCAGTCGCTAGTTAGGCCGTTGCAGGGTTCGGCGCGTCGACCAGGTGCAGCAGTGGGGGGGAAGGAGGGAGTTGCTGGTACGTGTGGCGAGCTTATAATACGTTTAGCCACTACAAAACGTATCTTGTACGTTGATGAGGACAGGAGTGATTCGCAGAAATGGCAGGCTAAATCTCTGATAAGAGATTATCGTCACAACTCTCCCCCGAAGCCTGCCGTTTCGGGTGAATCACGTCCACTGGAGGTAGAGTGGGAGGTGGAGCTGCCTCTACCTCATGCACTCTGGAGAGGGCATCAGCGATGATGTTGTCAGGCCCCTTGATGTAGCAGATCTTTAAGTTGAAGCCTTGAAGATATAAAGCCCATCGCAGCAGACGTTGGTTATTAAATTGGGCTTGATGTAAAAATCTCAGAGGGTTGTGGTCCGAATAGATGGTAGTGGACCTAGCACCGTGCAGATATGGTGCAAAGTGTTGTAAGCTCAGGACGATGGACAGGAGTTCCTTCTCTATAGTACTGTAGTTCTTCTGATGAGGCTTCAACTTGTAACTGTAGTAGCTGACAGGTAGAACCTCCTCGCCTCGCTGCTGCATTAAGACACTTCCGATGCCGGTACCACTGGCGTCGACATGGAGGATGAAAGGCTTCTTGATATCTGGTGAGGCGAGAATGGGATTAGAACAGAGGAGGAATTTGAGTTGTTCGAATGCAACGGTTTGCTCTCTGGTCCAATTATACCGTTGCTTGGGACTGGTTAAGGTGATTAATGGGGTTGCAACAGTGCTAAAATTCTTCACAAACCTACGGTAATAGGAAGCAAGACCAAGGAAGCGCAGGAGCTGCTTCCTGGTAGTAGGCTGTGGATACTGTTGGATTGCTCGAATGTGAATGTTTAACGGAGCCAGGTTGCCACTCCCTATAACATGACCCAGGTACCGCACTTTACCTTTCGCGAAGGTGGACTTGCCCAAATTGATGGTGAGGCCGGCTTTCAGGAGCTTGTAGAACAATCGTTGTAGCTGGAGCAGGTGTTCGCTCCAGGTGTCGGATGCTATCACAATGTCGTCCAGATAGGCATAGGTGTTTTCCAAGCCCTGGATGACGCGGTTGACAGCTCTCTGAAAGGTGGCTGGGGCATTGCAGAGTCCAAAGGGAAGGCGATGGTACCTGTAGAGACCAAAGGGGGTTATAAAGGCGGACAGTACCTTAGCTCGCTCCGTTAAACTCACCTGGTAGTAGCCCTTTAGTAGGTCTACCTGAGACAGGTAGCGGGCATTACCAATGGCATCCAAAATGTCGTCTACTCTGGGTATTGGGTAGGCGTCCTTCACTGTGACCTGGTTCAACTTCCTATAATCCGTACACAGACGGATTTTGCCGTGAGGTTTGGGTACCAGGATGCATGGTGAGGCCCAGGGGGACTCACAGGGGCTAGCCAGTCCATGGTCCAAGAGATACTGTACCTCAGCCCGCATGACTTCCGTTTTGCTCGGGCTGATTCGGTAGAATGGTTGGCGAATCGGCTGGGTGTCAGGTAGCAGTTGGATGTCGTGCCGAGTCACAGTACACTCTTGGGGGTCATCTCGAAACAACTCTTGATATTCTCTGACGAGTTTGATTAGTGGAGCACTATTATCGTCCTGAAAATGATGTTGAAGGTTAGTAAGGATTTCCGAGTTAGAGAGCGCTGGCTCAGTGTCAGTGCTCTCGGAAGGAGAAGCAGGGAAGGTCTCACTGTGGCTGTATGGACCTGTAAATGAGGTGAAATTGGTTAACACAGTGGGAGGAACCCCATGGTAGGGCTTGAGTAAATTAATGTGGCACAGCTGGGTCTTCCGCCGCCTATCGGGTGTCTCGAGAACGTAGTTGAAGTTGTTCCGGCACTCCTTAACACGGTAGGGTCCTGAGAACCTGTTCTGTAAAGGAGAACCTGGGATAGGGAAATAGGCAAGCACTAAGTCTCCTGGTGTAAACTTCCTTACTTTACAGTGCCGGTCGTAACGAGTCTTCATCCTCTCCTGGGCTTTCTGTAGGTTGTTGCTAGCAAAGGAATGGACCCTCTCTAGAATGTGTCGGAGATTTTGGAGATACTGGGGCACACTCTGATGCTCACTGAAGGTGTCATCACGTAGAGAATCCTTGAAAGCCTTGAGAGGTGTACGGCACTTACGTCCGTAGAGCATCTCATAAGGAGATACTCCTAGTGACTCGTTGGGAAGACTTCTGAAAATACACATAATTAGATCAATTTGCCTATCCCAATCCTTTGAGGTCTCATTACAGAACTTTTTTAAGAGTGCCTTGATGGTTTGATGACTACGCTCGAGAGAACCCTGTGAAGCAGGATGATAGGGGCTGGACAGTACCTGTTTGATGTTGAACTCCTCCAGAGTCCGTTTGAAGAGATCACTGGTGAAGTTGGTACCACAGTCGCTTTGAATCTCCCTCGGAAATCCATACTGGGTGAAGATTTTCAGTAGATTCTTCACCACTGTAGCAGCTGTAATATTTTTTACTGGAACTGCTATCGGAAATCTGGTGGTAGGACACAGGATGGTTAAGATATATGAGTTGCCTGCACTGGTCCGAGGCAAAGGACCAACGCAGTCGATAATGAGCTTGTGGAACGGTTCCTCAGGCACCTGGATGGGTATCAGGGGTGCTCTGGGAATGGAAACGTTCGGTTTCCCGGCTAACTGACACACGTGGCATAATTTGACATGAGATTTGACGTCGTTTACCATACCTGGCCAGTAGTAGTCTTGTCGAATTCCATGGTAAGTCTTGTTGAACCCATAGTGTGACAAAGCGCCGTGGGCCAGGTGTAGAATCGTGGGCCGCAGGCTGGTGGGAATCACTAGTTGTTCAACATTTGCCCAATCGTCCTCGTCCTTCAGTTTACTGGGTCTATACCTGCGATAGAGTATTTCGTTCTCCATAAAGAACCCAGGAACACTGTCGGATTGGGTTTCAGCCTGAAAGAATAATGGTGTCAATGTAAGATCATCTCTCTGTAACTTACGGAACTCCATCGTGGTCAGGTTAGGGGGTAGTTTCGAAGGGTCCTGAGGGACAGCGGTAGCAGTAGAGTCGGCTGGCTGTGGACGTGCAGCTTGAGCACGGGTGGTCACCATAACAGGAGGAGAACCTTCATCACTCTCTTGAACCTTTACTGGGAAATGTTCAAAAATCGGGTTATCCACCACAGAGTTGCTTACCTTGGATATGTCCTTGATGATCAGGTTGTTTGGTTGTTGGTCTTCTGCCAAGTCGTTGCCCAGGAGAAGTTGCACTCCAGGCATGGGAAAAGGCTTTTCCCTGACGGCGACTTGGACTTCACCGGTCACGAAGGGACAATCCAGGTAAACTCGGGCAAGTGGATAAGGAGTTGTAGCAGTAAGGTCAGTGATGAACACAGTCTCTCCTGTGTAGGCGACGTTGGGCACAGCCGATTTCAAAACGATCGATTGTAGAGCCGCTGTGTCCCTTAGGATCTTAAGTCCGAAACGTCCCTCTGAATCTGAACCACGGGTAGAGATAGTTCCTGGATAGAGATGCTTGGTAAAGAGAGAGAGATCATTAGCATGAACACCAACATTCATTACAGGCTTACCGGACTTAGGGTGAGTAGTTTTAGACTTAGGGGGTTCGACATTACCTTTAGATTGGGACTTGCTACATTTGTCAATGGAGTGTCCATATAATCTACAATACCTGCAGTACAGTTGAGAGGTACCTTGATCTGGGCTCGCTTTCTCGTAACTGTACCAAGACTTTCTGGTAGGATCTGGAGTCAGCCGGTGGATGAGGCTGTAAGTGTCAGCTGACTTCGCACACTTCACTAATTCCGTCTCTTCCTTGTCTGCTAAGTATAGGCGGACAGGAGGAGGTACACGTCTCAAAAATTCTTCAACCAGTATGAGGTTGACAAGTTCTGAAAAAGTAGAGACATGTGCTGCCTCCAGCCATTTCATGAAATATCTTCGTTTGGTGTTAGCAAATTCTAAGAAGGTGGTGGTACTTGCCTTGACGTAGTCACGAAACTTTCGTCGATAGCTTTCGGTGGAGAGAAGGTAGGCGTCCAACACAGCTTGTTTCAGGGTGGTGTAGTCGTTTTCCGAAGCCAAAGTGCTGAGTGTGACTGCTGCTCTACCTGTTAAATGTACTCTGAGAAGGGTAGCCCATTGGTCGTCAGGCCAATTAAGTTGAACAGCAAGGGTCTCAAAAGTGGTAAAGAACACATCAACCTCCGTTTCGAGGAACGGGGGCATTAACTTACTTGCATGGGAGATATTGAAACTGGGAGGAAGACTAGCTGCCGCTTGTTGGAGTTGAGCTTGGTGTGCAGCGTCCCTCGTGAGTTCTCGGTCACGACAGTTTAGAGCTGCTTCTGCCTGTCGTTTGTCGTGGTCGCGTTGTATCTCGAGTCGCTGTTTGTATAAGGCCAACTCACGTTCACTTTCTTCCTTCTTCAGGCAGCTTCTTCCTTTCTCAGGGCAGCTTCACGCTCTCTGATTGCAGCTTCACGCGTTTGTTCTTCCTTTCTGAGGGCAGCTTCACGCTCTCTGATTGCAGCTTTCTCTTGCAGCTTCACGCTCTCTGCTTGCAGCTGCTTCTTGTTGTTGCTGTAGCTCGATCTTGGCAAGTTCCAATTTGAGCTTTATCGCTCTCAAGTCATCTTTATCTGAAATAATGTGCTGTTCATGGGTAGAAGAATCTATAATACCTTCATCAGCAAGGTGATCCAGTATCATATTATTAATGGCAAATTTGTTGGCTCCAACAGGAACTTCTAAGTGATACTCATGTGCAAGAGTTAACAAATCGACCCTCTTAGCGTGACGTAAGGTCCCTATTTCACTTTCTGGATCTGCTTTGAAAACTTGTAAGCGGAACATGGTGAAAATATAGCAAAACAAAGGATATGAATATAGTGAGAATGTGGCGAGTGTCAGAAACAGGAAACGTGGCAACTGATACCTATCCTGTGGGGAATTATTAATAATTAAAGTAAATTCAAGATGGTAAATGAATAAGGTCGCAGGAAATCTTGTACCTGGTACTCACTATGGGAGGATAAAGGCAAGAAAATCCTACTAATTAGTGAAAACTAATTTTAAAATACAAGTGAAACACTAAATGGCTTCAAAATAAATGAGGTAGTCCAAAAAATGTAGTCATACCTTGCCAAGTCACTATAGAACATAAGCAATGGTACCCACTGAAATTGAATATGGTATTTACAGAATTAGCGAACTTTTGTGCTCAAAAGAAAGAACGCCAATTCCCTACCTTAAGTAAATACCATCAGTCTGACCGACGAGTAGGGGTGCGAGTGTCAACTGGTGACGAGAACTATCGGCGAGGTCCCAATTCGCCAATAATAGTTCGTGCTAGAGGATCTAAAGCCCTCTTTTTCCTCCTAGAGTCGGATTGCAGGACTTGGGTGCTATTGACCCGGAGACAGACCACAGTACCAGGGTACCTATGTGATAATCTGTCAAAAAGTGAGAAATATTGGGGGACAAAGATGTTAAACACGGAGGATAACACGGAAGGGGGAGACGACCAATTAAGAGTATGACTGCGGCCTACAGTCACCACGTAATCCAAAGTTGTCTCACTCTCACCATATGCTATTCCCGTAATGTACAATATACACAGCACCATATAAAATAAAGAATGATTAATGTGAATAATGGAAGCAAGGGAAATAAGAGCCAAGTGCGCTTACCACAATTACCAAACCTGAGTGAAGCTCCGTGGACAGATCTCTATTTAATAGTGACTCCGTGGACAGAACTCCATTTAATAGTGGCTCCGTGGACAGGCCCCCATTTATATGTGACGGTAACGAGTTGGAAATGGTGGTCGGCAGTCTTCCAACTAGCAGTTGTCATTGCTGGGCCACATATAATATAAAAAAAAGAAAAGGAAAAAAAAGAGAAAAAAAAGAATGACTGCGTGATTTGGTAATCTGTGGTAAGGTTGTAAAGACGAAAAGCAATAATAAAAAATATGGATTTTAATAACAATAAGAAAACACAAATTGAAATAAATGCAAAAACTTGGCTTACTGGCAAAAACAATAAACAATATAAACATGAAAATAGATTACGTTAATGGGGAGGAGAATTGACATACAAAAGTAAGTAAAATATGAATGCTGGAATATATGCACTAACTATGAACCTCTACTTGACCACACAGAGTGAGTCACTTAGGAGTTCACAGCTTGCGAGCACACAATATTCTGGCTGGCAGAAACGTAAGGGACTCCAACAATAACTGGTGAGGTCTTGTGATTGGCGGGGAGCCGGAGTGGAGTGTTGGTTGGCGGCCAATGAGGAAGCTGGATGGTCGCAGTCGCTAGTTAGGCCGTTGCAGGGTTCGGCGCGTCGACCAGGTGCAGCAGTGGGGGGGAAGGAGGGAGTTGCTGGTACGTGTGGCGAGCTTATAATACGTTTAGCCACTACAAAACGTATCTTGTACGTTGATGAGGACAGGAGTGATTCGCAGAAATGGCAGGCTAAATCTCTGATAAGAGATTATCGTCACAATATATATATATATATATATATATATATATATATATATATATATATATATATATATATTAATATGACTGCATATTCTGTATTTACTATCTTCTGATTTAGGGCTTCTATCCCACTAACTATTTTCTTAGCATCAGGGCTTAGCTGAAATAGGAGTTCTCCAAAACTCATTTTCGTAATTTCAAGGTGAAGAAAAAGTGAATTACTATAGAATGTATTACACTTATTTATACAATTTGCACAACGTTTCAAACCTCCATGGTTCATTCTCAGGTGAAAAGAATTTTCAGAACTGGTTGATTTATACCCGCACTGGGTCAGGTGATAAGCAATAAAAGTAAAAACATGGGGGATACATAAGGGATATATGGAGGATGAATCACATAAGAACATAAGAATAAAGGTAACTGCCGAAGGCCTATTGGCCCATACGAGGCAGCTCGTATCTACATACAAAGATTAATCAGGTGTAATTGGCCTGTTATGTTGAACATTGTCTTCTGTGTTGGCATCGTTATGTTCTGGTCTTGTCCTTACTCTCATTGTGGGTAGAGTAAATAGTTCCGTGATTTGGGTGTTCGTGGTAGGTTGTTCTATTCTTATGTGGATTGCTTCAAGAATTTGTAAACTTCTTGCATCTTGGGTTTTGTCTATTATACAGGTATTTTTGTTCAACATTTCTCTTGTTAGGGTGATGTCATGGGCTTGTCTCATGTGATTCCTAGGGGCACCGGATTGAAGATGACATGTCAAACGCCTCGTCAGCTTGGTCGACGTCATACCTATGTACTTAGATTGAAGGTTACATCCTTCGTGGGGGCAAGTGTACATGTATACAACGCTTGACTGCTTTTTAGTTTTAGTTTTAGTTCATTTATTATGCACCCCATACCCATCTTGTGGGCGGTAGTACAAAGGGTTACAGAGGCACATAATGGGCTCAGGGACTGAACCCCACAATTCATTTAGCTAAGCAAGTTACAATCTTGATGAGCTAGTTACAAAATTCAATATAAGTCGTCACATCAACAATGGGTTCGAGATCGACCTCAAATACAGGTTCTAAATTAAGCAACTGACATATGTGGAGAGCTAGTGTCACAATTTATATGTTTGTCCTGCACACCGCCCCCCATCCAGTGGGCAGCGGTGGATAGGTTACAATCACTCTGTTACTACTGCTGTAGAGGGTTCTCTGTCGGCTTCGGGCTGTTTTTGATAAGGAGTTTGGAAGTCTTCTTGGTTTTGTAGAATATGATCAGGTCTATGTTTTGGTTAGGAATAATGCTTTTTACTCCTTTACGGATTATTTCTTTCATTATTCTTTCCTCTTTTATATGTTCACTGTGCATGGTTGATTTGAAATATATTTTTTATTGGAGGTATTGTGGTTTCTGTTCTAGGTTCAGGATTATACCAACGGTCCAAGTGTCTTTTATAGCAGCGTTTATTTCCCCGTTGCTGTATCCGTTGTTCACCAATACCTGAGTTACTCTTTCAAACTCTCTACTCACGTTGCTCCATTCGGAGCAGTGGGTAAGCGCTCGACGAATATAAGCATTGAGAACACTGGCTTTGTATCTTTGGGGGCACTCACTTCTACCGTTCAGGCATAATCCTATGTTGGTGGGCTATATATATACGTTGGTGCTTAAAGAGGTTCCTGTTTTTGTTATTAGTACATCCAAGAAAATGAAAATAACAGTCTACTATTCTTGGATGTACTAATAACAAAAACAGGAACCTCTTTAAGCACCAACGTATATACCAAGCCCACCAACATAGGATTATGCCTGAACGGTAGAAGTGAGTGCCCCCAAAGATGTGTTCTCAATGCCAGTGTTCTCAATGCTTATATTCGTCGAGCGCTTACCCACTGCTCTGAATGGAGCAACGTGAGTAGAGAGTTTGAAAGAGTAACTCAGGTATTGGTGAACAACGGATATAGCAACGCGGAAATAAACGCTGCTATAAAAAGACACTTGGACCGATGGTATAATCCAGAATCATATTTCTTGTTTCTTTTTACTGTCGATGGTAATTGAAAAATCAATTCTCCAAAATTCATTTTTATTTTTAGTCTGACACGATGCTTGAACGCGTTTCGTAATAACGTATTACATTTTCAAAGACTTTAGTTTACACACACACAACTTGTAACCTGAAAACACTTAACAGTTTTACTAGTTCTAACGCTAAACAGCTTGTCTTATATACTCGCATTTGGGTGAGGTGATATGTTGAAACAGTTTTGGATGAGGTGAACAAACTTTTGACCAACACAAGGCAGAACACGGTTCAATGGGTATAAATTGGATAAGTGAGAGGGAAGAACGGAAGTAACTGCAAAGGGCCTATTGGCCTATACTTCCTCTTGAGGCTTCTATATTAGAGCGGAGTCTTGAAGTGGGTAGAATATAGTTGTGCATTAATTGGCTGTTGATTGCTGGTGTTGACTTCTTGATGTGTAGTGCCTCGCAGATGTCAAGCCGCCTGCTATCGCTGTATCTATCGATGATTTCTGTGTTGTTTGTTAAGACTTCTCTCGTGATGGTCTGGTTGTGGGAAGAGATTATATGTTCCTTAATGGAGCCCAGTTGCTTATGCATTGTTAATCGTCTGAAAAGAGATGTTGTTGTCTTCCCTATATACTGAGTTCTTTGGCGCTTACAGTCCCCAAGTGGACATTTGAAGGCATAGACGACGTTGGTCTCTTTTAAGGCGTTCTGCTTTGTGTCTGGAGAGTTTTTCATGCGTAGGTTGGCCGTTTTTTTTGGTTTTATAGTAAATAGTCAATTGTATCTTCTGATTTTTGTCTGTAGGGATAACGTTCCTATTAACAATATCTTTCAGGACCCTTTCCTCCGTTTTATGAGCTGTGTAAATGAAGTTCCTGTAAAATAGTCTAATAGGGGGTAAGGGTGCTGTGTTAGTTGACTCTCCAGAGGTTGCATAGTGTTTCACCTTCCTTTTTATGATGTCTTCAACGAAACCATTGGAGAAGCCGTTGTTGACTAGAACCTGCCTTACCCTACAGAGTTCTTCATCGACTTGCTTCCATCCTGAGCTGTGGCTGAGAGCACGGTCGATGTAAGCATTGACAACACTTCTCTTGTACCTGTCTGGGCAGTCACTGTTAGCACTGAGGCACATTCCTATGTTTGTTTCCTTAGTGTAGACTGCAGTGTGGAAACCTCCGCTCCTTTCCATGACTGTTACATCTAGAAAGGGCAGCTTCCCATCCTTCTCCATCTCGTAAGTGAAACTCAACCCAGAATTCTGCTCGAATGCCTCCTTCAGCTCCTGCAGACGTCTGACATCTGGTACGTGTGTAAAAATGTCGTCAACATACCTGCAGTATATGGCAGGCTTCAAGTTCATGCCAACTAAGACCTTCTGTTCGATAGTACCCATGTAGAAGTTTGCAAACAGGACACCTAGGGGAGAACCCATGGTGACCCCATCTACTTGCTTATACATGTGCGCATCAGGGCTCAAGAAGGGTGCCTCTTTAGTACAAGCTTGCAGTAGTTTCCTTAGAATGTTTTCTGGTATGTCAAGAGGAGTACAGGCCGGATCACGATACACTCTGTCCGCTATCATCCCGATTGTTTCATCCACAGGTACGTTGGTAAACAGTGATTCTACGTCCAAAGAGGCTCTTATCCCTGTGGCCCGTGTTCCCCGCAGTAAGTCAACAAATTCCTTTAGAGACTTCAGGCTGAAAGCGCAAAGTACATAAGGAGTCAGCAAGCTGTTGAGTCGCTTCGCCAGTCTGTACGTGGGTGTGGGTATCTGGCTGATGATTGGCCGAAGTGGGTTTCCAGGCTTGTGTGTCTTGACATTTCCATACGCATACCCAGGTTTGTATTCCCCAATAACCTTTGGCAGGTGGAGTCCAGATTTCTTGGCGGTCACAGTTTCGATCAATGTGTTTACCTTTGTTTTCAATTCGGCTGTAGTGTCCTTCGTTACCAATGGAATACCCATTGGAATATAAATTATATATATATATATATATATATATATATATATATATATATTATATATATATATATATATATATATATATATATATATATATATATATATTATTAAATATGACCGAAAAAGTAAGATTAATAATTCTAACACGATTTTGTCAATGTTTCTTATGTTTCTTTTCACTGTTGATGGTAATTGAAAAATCAATTCTCCAAAATTAATTTTTATTTCTAGTCTGACGCGACACTTGAACGCGTTTCGTAATAACTTATTACATTTTTAAAGACTTTTTGTTTACACACACACAACTATAACCTGCAAACACTAAACAGAGTTCTTACTTATGCTATGATTTAAACAGCTGTCATTTAATTTATACCCGCATTTTGGGTGAGGTGATATGTTACAACAGTTTTGGATGAGGTAAACAAAACTTTCAACACAGGATAGAACACGAAACAATGGGTATTGAAGGTAAGAATGGAAGTAACTGCAGAGGGCCTATTGGCCCATATTTCTTGATGCATCTATATTGGAGCGGAGTCTTGAAGTGGGTAGAATATAGTTGTGCATTAATTGGCTGTTGATTGCTGGTGTTGACTTCTTGATGTGTAGTGCCTCGCAGATGTCAAGCCCCCTGCTATCGCTGTATCTATCGATGATTTCTGTGTTGTTTACTAAGATTTCTCTGGTGATGGTCTGGTTGTGGGAAGAGATTATATGTTCCTTAATGGAGCCCTGTTGCTTATGCATCGTTAATCGCCTGGAAAGAGATGTTGTTGTCTTGCCTATATACTAAGTTCTTTGAGGCTTACAGTCCCCAAGTGGGCATTTGAAGGCATAGACGACATTGGTCTCTTTTAAAGCGTTCTGCTTTGTGTCTGGAGAGTTTCTCATGAGTAGTTTGGCCGTTTTTTTGGTTTTATAGTAAATAGTCAATTGTATCTTCTGATTTTTGTCTGTAGGGATAACGTTTCTATTAACAATATCTTTCAGGACCCTTTCCTCCATATTATGAGCTGTAGAAAAGAAGTTCCTGTAAAATAGTCTAATAGGGGGTACAGGTGTTGTATTAGTTGTCTCTTCAGAGGTTTCATGGCGTTTCACCTTCCTTCTTATGATGTCTTCAACGAAACCATTGGAGAAGCCGTTGTTGACTAGGACCTGCCTTACCCTACAGAGTTCTTCATCGACTTGCTTCCATCCTGAGCTGTGGCTGAGAGCACGGTCGACATAAGCGTTAACAACACTCCTTTGTACCTGTCTGGGCAGTCACTGTTGGCATTTAGGCACATTCCTATGTTTGTTTCCTTAGTGTAGACTGCAGTGTGGAAACCTCTGCTCCTTTCCATGACTGTTACATCTAGAAAGGGCAGCTTCCCTTTCTTTTTTTATATATAGGGGGTACCACCACTGTGCAATATAGGGACCACAGCCTCAAAGAAGGGAACACAGAGCATTCAGAGAAAAACTTGCCATTTAACTCTGAATACATATGAGTGTTCGCTTCTCCTACCACCCCCCTCTTTATGGTGTACACTTTATTATGCAAGGTTATACAGTTACATATATATTTTATACAAAAAATGAACATTGAGAGGACACAAGAAAAAGTTCGCTTCTAGAGGCTGTAGATTTCCTCGAACTCCTCCGACGCCGAGCAAGAACCGAGGACGCAGCGGGCATTCCCCCTCTGGATCGCGACACTGAGCGCTGAAAGAGAAAACTTGCCGCTCTAGGGTCTCTTGTAGTGTCAATGAGCTTGGAACCAAGATCCTTAAGAAACCTTCTTGCACTCTCTCCCCATGGGCCTAGATCTCAGACCCTATGATCATGGATGACCTTCCCATGATTAAGAAGGTCATTGCACATTCTGGGTAAATTGATTTGTAGAGCATTTCTAGTTGATTAAGTCGTACTCTTGGAATATCAAAACTGATTTGTTTCTGGTGTGGTGCTCA
>WNGS01036064.1:0-13801 GCA_020271785.1 Procambarus virginalis | reverse complement strand
ATACTGGGAGGAGACAGGATAAGGATTTAGGATGGGACGGGGGGAAGGAATGGTGTCCACCACTTTATGGACGGTCGGGGGATTGAACACACCGACCTGCATGAAGCGAGGACTTCGCTCTACCGTCCAGCCCAAGTGTTAACTTGGGACATCTCTGAAAACATATCATATTATTATGTCCCCCCCCCCCCCTAGTTCTTTGCCGATCCCTCGCCATGCCGCCCCCCTTTGTTTTGTAGCTCAACACACACATCCACACACACACACACACACACAACACACACACACACACACACACACACACACACACACACACACACAAATGGAAAGGCATATAGGAAGCGATGCCTGGCTGGAGGGGCTACGACTCCATACACAGTTTTAAGTGTAGCTATGACAGAGCCCATTAAAACCTCAGGAATCTGTGCACGTGTTGATTGACGGTTGCGAGAGGCGGGACAAAGAGCCAGAGCTCAACCCCCCGCAAAGCACAACTAGCCGTGCGGTACATACTAGGTGAGTACACACACCCACACAACACATGTGATCACCATATTACAAGATTCTCAGGGGAACTCGACAGGGTTGATAAAGGACAGGCTGTTTAACACAAGGGGCACACGCACTAGAGGGGACACAGGTGGAAGCTGAGTCCCAAAATGAGCCACAGAGATATTAGAAGAAACTTTTTAGTGTCAGAGTGGTTGACAATGGAAGTGCAGGTAGGAGCGATGTGGTGAGGCTGACCTCCATCCTTACAGTTCAAGTGTAGATATGATAGAGCCCATTAAACTCAGGAAACTGTACACCCTGTTGATGACATTGACTGGTTGAGAGGACGGGACCAAAGAGCCAGAGCTGTCCACCCCCGCAACGCACACTAGGTGAGTACAACTAGGTGAGTACCCACACCAAACGCTACATCCCAGAGCCGTCCAACAATCCCATGGAACCTGCCCTTAAGCCGGCCTACATGCTCTTAGAAGCCCTGACGGTAAAACAATCCTTTTTTTATATAAAGATGGACATTGTTTGGGGAACCCGGGAAGTTGTGCGCCCTACCTCCCATAAGACTGGCAGCTGGGAGTCCCACGATGACCAGTTGTTGGTGGTGAGCATTATGTGGCGAATGGTGATTAAGAGTTATGATGGTGGTAGGTTATGATAGTGTGGTAGTGTTATGATGGTGGTAGTATGGGTGATTATCAAACCATTCATTTATCTATCGAGTGACTTTTGGATAAGTCAGGGGTTTACCTTTTATGCCCCCAACCACCTATAGTCCTGTTGTTGTACCTGTTGTGTTGTAATTCTCCTGACTTGCGTATTGCTTGTCGCGGGTCTGGCCTTAATGTCGTGGGTGGAGGTGGCTTCCCAACTTCTTTGATCGCCCGTGCAGGGACGAGTGGTTCCGACTCACGTACGCGGTAACACGCTTCCACTTGTATCCCTCGCGGCAAGTACAAGGGAAGGAGGGAGAGGGACACAATTGATATAACTACAAACATATACAAACTGCAGGAACAGAAGAACAGGATAACATTAGAGGTATACTAGGTTGGTACTGGTTGTTACCTGGTTGGTACCTGGTTAGATACTGGTTGGTACCTGGTTGATACCTGGTTGGTACCTGGTTGATACCTGGTTGAGTACCTGGTTGTTACCTGGTTGGTACCTGGTTGATACCTGAGTGGGTTAACCTGGTTGATACCTGGTTGGTACCTGGTTGATACCTGGTTGATGGGGTTCTGGGAGTTCTTCTACTCCCCAAGCCCGGCCCGAGGCCAGGCTCGACTTGTGAGAGTTGGTCCACCAGGCTGTTGCTTGGAGCGGCCCGCAGGCCCACATACCCACCACAGCCCGGCGGTCCGGAACTTCTCTTAGAAAACAGTCCAGTTTTCTCTTGAAGATGTCCACGGTTGTTCCGGCAATATTTCTTATAGTCGCTGGGAGGACGTTGAACAACCGCGGACCTCTGATGTTTATACAGTGCTCTCTGATTGTGCCTATGGCACCTCTGCCTTCACTGGATCAATCTTGCATTTTCTTCCATATCGTTCACTCCAGTACGTTGTTATTTTACTGTGCAGATTTGGGACCTGGCCCTCCAGTATTTTCCATGTGTATATTATTTGGTATCTCTCTCGTCTTCTTTCTAGAGAGTACATTTGGAGAGCTTTGAGACGATCCCAATAATTTAGGTGCTTTATCTCGTCTATGCGTGCCGTATATGTTCTCTGTATTCCCTCTTTTCAGCAATCTCTCCTGCTCTGAAGGGGGAAGTGAGTACTGAGCAGTACTCGAGACGGGACAACACAAGTGACTTGAAGAGTACAACCATTGTGATGGGATCCCTGGATTTGAAAGTTCTCGTAATCCATCCGATCATTTTTCTGGCTGACGCAATATTTGCTTGGTTATGCTCCCTAAACGTTAGATCGTCTGACATCATTATTCCCAAATCCTTGACATGCTGTTTTTCTACTATGGGAAGATTTGATTGTGTTTTGTACCCTGTATTATGTTTCAGATCCTCATTTTTGCCGTACCTGAGTACCTGAAATTTATCACTGTTAAACATCATGTTTTTTCTGCTGCCCAATCGAAAACTTTGTTGACATCTGCTTGTAGTTTTTCAATGTCTTCAGCAGAGGTAATTTTCATGCTGATTTTTGTGTCATCTGCAAAGGACGACACGAAGCTGTGACGTGTATTTTTGTCTATATCAGATATGAGAATAAGGAACAGTAGTGGTGCAAGGACTGTACCTTGAGGTACAGAGCTTTTAACATCGCTTGGACTCGATTTTATCTGATTGACTGTTACTCTTGTGTTCTGTTCGACAGGAAATTGAGTATCCAGCGTCCTACTTTCCCAGTTATTCCCATTGACCTCATTTTGTGAGCTATCACCCCATGGTCACATTTGTCGAACGCCTTTGCAAAGTCTGTGTATACAACATCAGCATTTTGCTTTTCTTCTAGGGCTTCTGTGATTTTGTCATAGTGGTTGAGTAACTGTGACAGACAGGATCTTCCCGCTCTAAATCCATGTTGTCCTGGTTGTGCAATTCATTTTTTTCCATAAAACTAGAAATTTGATTCCTAATCACTCTTTCAAACACTTTTATTATGTGTGATATTAGTGCAACTGGCCTATAATTTTTTGCCAAGGCTTTACTCCCCCCCTTGTGCAACGGAGCTATATCTGCAGATTTAAGTGCTGCTGGTATCTCCCCTGTATCCAGGCTCTTTCTCCATATTACGCTGAGTGCTCTCGCTACTGGTACTTTACATTTCTTTATGAATATTGAATTCCATGAGTCAGGCCCGGAGCTGAGTGCATAGGCATATTGTCAATTTCTCTTTCAAATCTTCCGAGTTTGTGGTAATATCCGTTATATTATCTGCAGCTTGAATGTCATTCATAAAGAAGCTGTCTGGGTCATCAACTTTCATGTTGTTTATTGGTGTGCTAAACATAGCCTCATACTGGCTTCTTAGAATTTCACTAATCTCTTTGTCGTCCTCTGTGTACGTACCTTCATTTGTAATTAACGGTCCAATACTGGTCGAGGTTTTGGATTTTGATTTTGCGTATGTGAAAAAATATTTAGGATTTTTCCTTATCTCTTGTATAGCTTTCTGTTCCAATTCCATTTCCTCAGACTCATATGATCGCTTCAACGTTTGTTCTATTTCTTCGATCTCCCTGCTTAGGCTTATTTTCCTGCTTGTGATAGTTGTGTCTGCCGAAGCATTTCCGTTATTTTTTTCCTTCTCCTGTACAGTCGTCTGCGTTCTCTTTCTAGAGTGGTCCTCTTTCTGCCCCTCTCATAGGCACGTGCCTCAAGCAGACCTTGTAAGCTTCAGCTGTCAGCTGAGCTATTCCCTGTGTGGGAGTTTTGTCGCTTAAGACCGTCTCCCATTGAAGGAATTATCAGAGGAAAAGCGCCAAGCCACATGACTATATAGCACTGACGTCTCCCATTGAATGGTTGCAGGTCTACATTTATTTTTTCCCAGTCGATCCTCTTATTGTTGAAATTGAATTGATTGAATATTCCTTCTCGCTTGTTGGGTCTCTTAGACCTAGTACCGTTATTTATGCTAGTTCGTACTTCAATGAGCTTATGGTCTGAGTATGAAGGTCTGAGATTGTGATGTCTCTGATTAGTTCATCATTGTTTGTGAATATCAAGTCTAGCGTGTTTTCGTTCCTAGTTGGTTCTGTAATCTGTTGATTGAGCGAGAATTTGTCACAGAATCTCAAAGTTCTCTGACCTGTGGTGGTTGGTTATTTCCCGGGTCATTCCCTGCTATGATATTTGTGTTTGCCATTCTCCATCTTAGATTCGGTAAATTGAAATCTCCAAGGAAGATAATATCTGGAGCTGGGTTTGCTAGGTTATCAAGTATGTTCTCTATTTTGTGCATCTGCTCTGTGAATTCCTCAACCGTTGTATCTGGCGGTTTATATATTAGAATAATAATTAGGTTTAGTTTCTCTACCTTAATTCCAAGTACCTCTACCACCTCATTAGTTGAGTTTAGTAGTTCTGTGCATACCAGGTCCTCTTTAATATACAGACCTACTCCTCCATTTGACCTAGTTTTTCTATCACATCTATATATTATAATTTGGAATCCAGATTTCACCATCCAGTAATCTTTTATATGAGTTTCCGTGAATGCCCCAAATATTGAGTTTGACTCTAATAGGAGGCCATTTATGAACTTAACTTTATTTCTTGACTTTGGCTTTAACCTTGAATGTTTGCAAATATGAATGATTGTCCATATTGTGTGTCACTTCTGGAAGGTTTTGGTAGTTCTCCCTCCTCTCTACCCTGACCCAGGGTGTGTTGTTGTGGCAATGGTTTGTCCAGTTTTGGAATGATATTGGGGAGTGTGGTACTCTCTGTGTAGTTGGGGGTGTAGTATGTGTGGGCTTGATGACGAACCGTAGTCCAGTCTTGGGTATTCCCCCTCTCCATCCGTATTCCTGCCACGTTTCTGCCTGTCTGTTTCTCCCTCTGTTTCTGCCTGCCTCTAAAAAAATTTCAGGGCTATTATATTGGACTTCCTCTCTTATATATCGCTGTGTACCTCTGACGTGGAAATCAGGGCAATGAAGATCATAGCATTTCCTCTCATTAACTGAGAGTTTGCATAGCTTAGGGTGAAAATATCTACATTCTGTATCAAAACGACATCTGCCTTTCCCTAACCAGTTCCGACATTTCCGTGGGTGCATGAATGAGCATTCCGTGCCTCTGGGCCCATATATGCACTGTCCTTTTGCATAATACCTGCAAATATTTTCAACTGTGATTGTATTATTCTTTTTTGTACCCGTGCACGACTTGGCTACCTCTGCGTTTTTTGTTACAACGTTCTCATTTCTGCATTCTTTCTCGGTATTGCTCTTATCTTTCTCCTTGTTGTTTTCGTCCTTCTCATGTGTTCTCATTCGTCTCTCATTTTTTCCTCCTTATTCATATCACCAGTTTGCTCTACAATTCTGCCTTCATTTTTGTGTACCTCGACGCTATGTCCTTCTACATTGCCACTTTGGTTCTCTAAATTCTCAGTCACTGGGATGTGCTCAGAGTTCGTTGCTGTCTTTATATATTCAGCATATATTCTGGTAGTTTTTGTGTGAATTGTAGCCTATGTATTTCAGGAATGTTATTCATTAGTTTGGTGATGTTTTCCCACATCAGTCTATCATTGTGACAGATCCAGTAGGTACCTTGTCTGTTTGCATATTGTGTAGGTAATTCTGTACAACTCAGGTGAAATCTTATGTTACAAATATTACATACAATGCCTACAACAGTCTTCCGAAGTGACTTATGGCAGCGTCCACACACCTCCATGTTGGGTTTGTGGTGTTATAATATTATATGCAATATTTATATATATGTATGTATATATAATATGTATACAGTATATTTATAATATTACATATGTTTATTTGTTCAAGTTTATGTGGGGGTACTTATCGCCTGGTGGAGAAGTATGGGTCCCCTTGGGGACCATATAGTTGACCGTTGTTGTCCCAAGTTGGAGGCAGGATGCCACCGGTTGCCAGTTACTTGATTTATACACTGATTATTTGCCTGCAATACCCTAAGGGAAATTCTGCTTTCTTCTGGCTTGCAATATTATTCACTTACTCTATTACTATATCCTAGATCCACTTTCCCGTATTACAATATATATTGCTGGTATATTATCACTGAGGGGGTATAATGTTACGTTACTGAGAGACGTCCCCTACACTGTGTAGGCCTCGTGGCTGTGGTGTAAACACAAGTGTGATGCCTCCTGCCACAACTTTACATTTATACTTTTTCTATGAACAATTCTCTAACACTATCCACTAATCGTGTTGTGACAGTCGTGACTGTCTCCCCCTCTCATCCGTCAGCTGACAGTCGTGACTGTCTCCCCCCTCATCCGTCAGCTGACAGTCGTGGCTGTCTCCCCCTCTCATCCGTCAGCTGACAGTCGTGGCTGTCTCCCCCTCTCATCCGTCAGCTGACAGTCGTGACTGTCTCCCCCTCTCATCCGTCAGCTGACAGTCGTGACTGTCTCCCTCCCCCTCTCATCCGTCAGCTGACAGTCGTGACTGTCTCCCCCTCTCATCCGTCAGCTGACAGTCGTGGCTGTCTCCCCCTCTCATCCGTCAGCTGACAGTCGTGGCTGTCTCCCCCTCTCATCCGTCAGCTGACAGTCGTGACTGTCTCCCCCTCTCATCCGTCAGCTGACAGTCGTGACTGTCTCCCCCTCTCATCCGTCAGCTGACAGTCGTGACTGTCTCCCCCTCTCATCCGTCAGCTGACAGTCGTGACTGTCACCCCCTCTCATCCGTCAGCTGACAGTCGTGACTGTCTCCCCCTCTCATCCGTCAGCTGACAGTCGTGACTGTCACCCCCTCTCATCCGTCAGCTGACAGTCGTGACTGTCACCCCCTCTCATCCGTCAGCTGACAGTCGTGACTGTCTCCCCCCCTCTCATCCGTCAGCTGACAGTCGTGACTGTCTCCCCCATCCTCAGCTGACAGTCGTGACTGTCTCCCCCTCTGATCCGTCAGCTGACAGTCGTGACTGTCTCCCCCCCTCATCTCCGTCAGCTGACAGTCGTGGCTGTCTCCCCCTCTCATCCGTCAGCTGACAGTCGTGACCGTCTCCCCCTCTCATCCGTCAGCTGACAGTCGGGCCGTCTCCCCCTCTCATCCGTCAGCTGACAGTCGTGGCCGTCTCCCCCTCTCATCCGTCAGCTGACAGTAGTGGCTGTCTCCCCATCTCATCCGTCAGCTGACAATCGTGGCTGTCTCCCATCTCTCATCCGTCAGCTGACAGTCGTGACTGTCTCCCCTCTCATCCGTCAGCTGACAGTCGTGACTGTCTCCCCCTCTCATCCGTCAGCTGACAGTCGTGACTGTCTCCCCCTCTCATCCGTCAGCTGACAGTCGTGACTGTCTCCCCTCTCATCCGTCAGCTGACAGTCGTGACTGTCTCCCCCTCATCCGTCAGCTGACAGTCGTGACTGTCTCCCCCTCTCATCCGTCAGCTGACAGTCGTGACTGTCTCCCCCCTCTCATCCGTCAGCTGACAGTCGTGACTGTCTCCCCTCTCATCCGTCAGCTGACAGTCGTGACTGTCTCCCCCTCTCATCCGTCAGCTGACAGTCGTGGCTGTCTCCCCCTCTCATCCGTCAGCTGACAGTCGTGGCTGTCTCCCCCTCTCATCCGTCAGCTGACAGTCGTGACTGTCTCCCCCTCTCATCCGTCAGCTGACAGTCGTGACTGTCTCCCCCTCTCATCCGTCAGCTGACAGTCGTGACTGTCTCCCCCTCTCATCCGTCAGCTGACAGTCGTGACTGTCTCCCCCTCTCATCCGTCAGCTGACAGTCGTGACTGTCTCCCCCTCTCACGTCAGCTGACAGTCGTGACTGTCTCCCCCTCTCATCCGTCAGCTGACAGTCGTGGCTGTCTCCCCCTCTCATCCGTCAGCTGACAGTCGTGACTGTCTCCCCCTCTCATCCGTCAGCTGACAGTCGTGACTGTCTCCCCCTCTCATCCGTCAGCTGACAGTCGTGACTGTCTCCCCCTCTCATCCGTCAGCTGACAGTCGTGGCTGTCTCCCCCTCTCATCCGTCAGCTGACAGTCGTGGCTGTCTCCCCCTCTCATCCGTCAGCTGACAGTCGTGACTGTCTCCCCCTCTCATCCGTCAGCTGACAGTCGTGACTGTCTCCCCCTCTCATCCGTCAGCTGACAGTCGTGCTGTCTCCCCCTCTCATCCGTCAGCTGACAGTCGTGACTGTCTCCCCCTCTCATCCGTCAGCTGACAGTCGTGACTGTCTCCCCTCTCATCCGTCAGCTGACAGTCGTGACTGTCTCCCCCTCTCATCCGTCAGCTGACAGTCGTGACTGTCTCCCCCTCTCATCCGTCAGCTGACAGTCGTGCTGTCTCCCCTCTCATCCGTCAGCTGACAGTCGTGACTGTCTCCCCCTCTCATCCGTCAGCTGACAGTCGTGACTGTCTCCCCCTCTCATCCGTCAGCTGACAGTCGTGGCTGTCTCCCCCTCTCATCCGTCAGCTGACAGTCGTGGTGTCTCCCCCTCTCATCCGTCAGCTGACAGTCGTGGCTGTCTCCCCCTCTCATCCGTCAGCTGACAGTCGTGGCTGTCTCCCCCTCTCATCCGTCAGCTGACAGTCGTGGCTGTCTCCCCTCTCATCCGTCAGCTGACAGTCGTGACTGTCTCCCCCTCTCATCCGTCAGCTGACAGTCGTGACTGTCTCCCCCTCTCATCCGTCAGCTGACAGTCGTGACTGTCTCCCCCTCTCATCCGTCAGCTGACAGTCGTGGCTGTCTCCCCCTCTCATCCGTCAGCTGACAGTCGTGACTGTCTCCCCCTCTCATCCGTCAGCTGACAGTCGTGGCTGTCTCCCCTCTCATCCGTCAGCTGACAGTCGTGACTGTCTCCCCTCTCATCCGTCAGCTGACAGTCGTGGCCGTCTCCCCCTCTCATCCGTCAGCTGACAGTCGTGACTGTCTCCCCCTCTCATCCGTCAGCTGACAGTCGTGACCGTCTCCCCCTCTCATCCGTCAGCTGACAGTCGTGACTGTCTCCCCCTCTCATCCGTCAGCTGACAGTCGTGACTGTCTCTCCCCTCTCATCCGTCAGCTGACAGTCGTGACTGTCTCCCCCTCATCCGTCAGCTGACAGTCGTGACTGTCTCCCCCTCTCATCCGTCAGCTGACAGTCGTGCTGTCTCCCCCTCTCATCCGTCAGCTGACAGTCGTGGCTGTCTCCCCCTCTCATCCGTCAGCTGACAGTCGTGACGTCTCCCCCTCTCATCCGTCAGCTGACAGTCGTGACTGTCTCCCCCTCTCATCCGTCAGCTGACAGTCGTGGCCGTCTCCTCCCCCTCTCATCCGTCAGCTGACAGTCGTGGCTGTCTCCCCATCTCATCCGTCAGCTGACAGTCGTGGCTCTCCATCTCTCATCCGTCAGCTGACAGTCGTGACTGTCTCCCCCCTCTCATCCGTCAGCTGACAGTCGTGACTGTCTCCCCATCTCATCCGTCAGCTGACAGTCGTGCTGTCCCCCCTCTCATCCGTCAGCTGACAGTCGTGCTGTCTCCCCCTCTCATCCGTCAGCTGACAGTCGTGATGTCTTCCCCCCTCCCTCATCCGTCAGCTGACAGTCGTGGACTGTCTCCCCCTCTCATCCGTCAGCTGACAGTCGTGACTGTCTCCCCTCTCATCCGTCAGCTGACAGTCGTGACTGTCTCCCCTCTCATCCGTCAGCTGACAGTCGTGACTGTCTCCCCCTCTCATCCGTCAGCTGACAGTCGTGACTGTCTCCCCCTCTCATCCGTCAGCTGACAGTCGGAATGTCTCCCCTCTCATCCGTCAGCTGACAGTCGTGACTGTCTCCCCCCTCTCATCCGTCAGCTGACAGTCGTGACTGTCTCCCCCCTCTCATCCGTCAGCTGACAGTCGTGACTGTTTCCCCCCTCTCATCCGTCAGCTGACAGTCGTGACTGTCTCCCCCTCTCATCCGTCAGCTGACAGTCGTGACTGTCTCCCCCTCTCATCCGTCAGCTGACAGTCGTGGCTGTCTCCCCCTCTCATCCGTCAGCTGACAGTCGTGGCTGTCTCCCCCTCTCATCCGTCAGCTGACAGTCGTGGATGTCTTCCCCCCCTTCATCCGTCAGCTGACAGTCGTGACTGTCTCCCCCTCTCATCCGTCAGCTGACAGTCGTGGCTGTCTCCCCCTCTCATCCGTCAGCTGACAGTCGTGCTGTCTCCCCTCTCATCCGTCAGCTGACAGTCGTGGCTGTCTCCCCCTCATCCGTCAGCTGACAGTCGTGGTGTCTCCCCCTCCATCCGTCAGCTGACAGTCGTGGCTGTCTCCCCCTCTCATCCGTCAGCTGACAGTCGTGGCTGTCTCCACCTCTCATCCGTCAGCTGACAGTCGTGACTGTCTCCCCCTCTCATCCGTCAGCTGACAGTCGTGACTGTCTCCCCCTCTCATCCGTCAGCTGACAGTCGTGACTGTCTCCCCCTCTCATCCGTCAGCTGACAGTCGTGACTGTCTCCCCCTCTCATCCGTCAGCTGACAGTCGTGGCTGTCTCCCCTCTCATCCGTCAGCTGACAGTCGTGACTGTCTCCCCCCCTCTCATCCGTCAGCTGACAGTCGTGACTGTCTCCCCCTCTCATCCGTCAGCTGACAGTCGTGACTGTCTCCCCTCTCATCCGTCAGCTGACAGTCGTGGCTGTCTCCCCCTCTCATCCGTCAGCTGACAGTCGTGGCTGTCTCTCCCCTCATCCGTCAGCTGACAGTCGTGACTGTCTCCCCCTCTCATCCGTCAGCTGACAGTCGTGGCCGTCTCCCCCTCTCATCCGTCAGCTGACAGTCGTGGCTATCTCCCCTGTCATCCGTCAGCTGACAGTCGTGACTGTCTCCCCCTCTCATCCGTCAGCTGACAGTCGTGGCCGTCTCCCCCTCTCATCCGTCAGCTGACAGTCGTGGCTGTCTCCCCTGTCATCCGTCAGCTGACAGTCGTGACTGTCTCCCCCTCTCATCCGTCAGCTGACAGTCGTGGCTGTCTCCCCCTCTCATCCGTCAGCTGACAGTCGTGGCTGTCTCCCCTCTCATCCGTCAGCTGACAGTCGTGGCTATCTCTCCTGTCATCCGTCAGCTGACAGTCGTGGCTGTCCCCCCCTCATCCGTCAGCTGACAGTCGTGACTGTCTCCCCCTCTCATCCGTCAGCTGACAGTCGTGCCGTCCCCCCTCTCATCCGTCAGCTGACAGTCGTGGCCGTCTCCCCCTCTCATCCGTCAGCTGACAGTCGTGGCTGTCTCTCCTGTCATCCGTCAGCTGACAGTCGTGACTGTCTCCCCCCTCATCCGTCAGCTGACAGTCGTGGCTGTCTCCCCCTCTCATCCGTCAGCTGACAGTCGTGGCCGTCTCCCCCTCTCATCGTCAGCTGACAGTCGTGCCGTCTCCCCCTCTCATCCGTCAGCTGACAGTCGTGGCTATCCTCCTGTCATCCGTCAGCTGACAGTCGTGACTGTCCTCCCCCTCTCATCCGTCAGCTGACAGTCGTGGCTGTCTCCCCCTCTCATCCGTCAGCTGACAGTCGTGGCTATCTCTCCTGTCATCCGTCAGCTGACAGTCGTGGCCGTCTCCCCCTCTCATCCGTCAGCTGACAGTCGTGGCTGTCTCCCCCCCTCTCATCCGTCAGCTGACAGTCGTGGCCGTCTCCCCCTCTCATCCGTCAGCTGACAGTCGTGGCCGCTCCCCCTCCATCCGTCAGCTGACAGTCGTGACTGTCTCCCCCTCTCATCCGTCAGCTGACAGTCGTGACTGTCCCCCCTCTCATCCGTCAGCTGACAGTCGTGACTGTCACCCCCTCTCATCCGTCAGCTGACAGTCGTGACTGTCTCCCCCTCTCATCCGTCAGCTGACAGTCGTGACTGTCCCCCTCTCATCCGTCAGCTGACAGTCGTGGCCGTCCTCCCCCTCTCATCCGTCAGCTGACAGTCGTGACTGTCCCCCTCTCATCCGTCAGCTGACAGTCGTGGCCGTCTCCCCCTCTCATCCGTCAGCTGACAGTCGTGGCCGTCTCCCCCTCTCATCCGTCAGCTGACAGTCGTGGCTATCTCTCCTGTCATCCGTCAGCTGACAGTCGTGGCCGTCTCCCCCTCTCATCCGTCAGCTGACAGTCGTGGCCGTCTCCCCCTCTCATCCGTCAGCTGACAGTCGTGGCTATCTCTCCTGTCATCCGTCAGCTGACAGTCGTGGCCGTCTCCCCCTCTCATCCGTCGCTGACAGTCGTGGCCGTCTCCCCCTCTCATCCGTCAGCTGACAGTCGTGGCCGTCTCCCCTCTCATCCGTCAGCTGACAGTCGTGACTGTCTCCCTCTCCCCCTCTCATCCGTCAGCTGACAGTCGTGGCCGTCTCCCCTCTCATCCGTCAGCTGACAGTCGTGGCCGTCTCCCCCTCTCATCCGTCAGCTGACAGTCGTGGCCGTCTCCCCCTCTCATCCGTCAGCTGACATAGAAACAAAACACTTACATCGCATCAGGCTGGGACAGCTATGTGCATGGGAAATAGGCTTACAGGTTCCGAAGATGAGAGGAAATGTCAACACTGTGGAGAATTGCCTAACAGACCACTGGAACATCTAACACAGTGCACAGTTACAGCCACAAGAGACCAATGGAACATTATCTAACACAGTGCACAGTTACAGCCACAACAGTCCACTGGAACATTATCTAACACAGTGCACAGTTACAGCCACAACAGTCCACTGAACATTATCTAACACAGTGCACAGTTACAGCCACAACAGACCACTGGAACATTATCTAACACAGTGCACAGTTACAGCAACAACAGACCACTGGAACATTATCTAACACAGTGCACAGTTCAGCCACTACAGACCACTGGAACATTATCTAACACAGTGCACAGTTACAGCCACAACAGACCACTGAACATTAACACAGTGCACAGTTACAACCACAACAGACCACTGGAACATTATCTAACACAGTGCACAGTTACAGCCACAACAGACCACTGGAACATTATCTAACACAGTGCACTTTACAACCACAACAGACCACTGGAACATATCTAACACGTGCACAGTTACAGCCACAACAGACCACTGGAACTTATCTAACACATGCACAGTTACAACCACAACAAACCACTGGAAACATTATCTAACACAGTGCACAGTTACAGCCAACAACCGACCACTGGAACCTTATCTAACACAGTGCACAGTTACAAAACCCATTAAGATCTCAACTTATATTAAACAGAGCAGAAGAAGTTATTAAACACACATGGCAAATCTTACTGAAGCGACCATACGAGTCATAAATACTCATACTCCGCCCAGTAAAAAAGAAACAAGCAACACTTAGTGGGCCAGCCAGAGGTTCAGGGTCCGCGCAGGAATATGCCTGCAAAACAAATCAGCTGACAGTCGTGACTGTCTCCCTTCTACTCGTCAGCTGACAGTCGTGACTGTCTTCCCCTTCCATTAGTCAGCTGACAGTCGGACTGTCTTCCCCTTCCATTAGTCGCTGACAGTCGTGGCTGTCTTCCCCTCCATTAGTCGGCTGACAGTCGTTGCGGGCTTCCCTTCCATTAGTCGGCTGACAGTCGTGGCTGTCTCCCCCTTCCATTGTCGGCTGACAGTCGTGACTGTCTTCCCCTTCCATTAGTCGCTGACAGTCGTGACTGTCTTCCC
>WNGS01036060.1:0-11980 GCA_020271785.1 Procambarus virginalis | reverse complement strand
CTGCAACAGTGCTATCAGGGGTGGCTGCTGGCGGAGTGAGTGAGGACGGCTGGCTGGCTGAGGTTGAGAGGTTGAGAGTTTGTCTGTGACCTTGAGTGGCTGGCTCGGAGCTGAGGTCCAGTAGTTTGTTTGGCGCCCGCTCGCGGCGCCACTGGTCGGGAGTGCTGGGAACGATTCTTATTCTTGAATGTTGAATTCCTTCGTTCTTGGAGTTGGATTCTCGGTCTGGGTCGATCATTTTCTTAATTTCCGCCTGTCTGGAGGGGCACTCTTGAGAAACGGCTGTGTGTTCACCGCTGCAGAGTAGACAGCGTTGATGGTGGCTGTGCAGGCCCTGTGATGGTGTTCTCCAGCACAAATGCTGCATTTCTGCAGCGGGTTTGGACACTTCTGAGCATAGTGGTGTATTCATAGCACCTGAAACACTGTCGTAGGCGGAAATAACGTTGCCTGGTGATCTGTGGGGAGTGCAGGCCACTCCACAGCACCTGAGGCCGTTGTCCGCCGCGAGAATAGCTTCTGCTGGAGTCTTGAGGGTGACCTTGAGGGTTGGCCTCCCATTTTCATCCTGCTGAATGAGGTGGGCCGAGATGGCCGTGAGGGATCGATTTTGTGCGTTTAGCTCTTCACGATCTCTGTAGCTGGTCGTTCCGCGATGATGTCACTCACTCTGTGAATGAATATGGTCCTTACTGCCTGAAACTGGTGGGGAGGCAGGAGTGTTAAGCCCTTTGCCTCGAGCGCAGTGGTCGTCGTCGTGATGAATAAGGCTTCTAGTGCTGCTGCACTACTGAAGAGAATTTGGGGTCCATTGGCGTCCATAACGACGTCGATGGGTGCTACCCGGAGGTCGATGACAGTATATCCATTATCTCGGACTTGCTGTATGTGGTGTCGGTTCCACGGAACCGCACCTTCACTCTGAACAGCATGCTGCTTGTTCAGGAGGCTCTAATCGTTGCTGCCAAATATTTACCACCGGCAGTGCTGGGTGCAGGAGAGCCTGAACTAGAGGGTTGCACTTTCTTTAAGAGGTCTCCCGTCTCTTACCGGTATAATGCACCGGATCAGGGTGGGGTCTGACCTCCTAAAGCAAAGCTAATGTGTGGTGATGAGGGAATAAGACACGATTCCCGACTATATCCCCTCAAGCGGACGTACTAGTAGCATTGCAACTCCTGCCTGCCCTTACTTTATGCTTGTGGTCAAGTAGAGACGCGGCTTTCTTACAACGCTTTCAAAACTGCAGTTGCCTACTCGTCTGTTTCACGTCCCTGTGAAATGACTTTGGCACAAAGGCCAAAAAAATGAGCAAAGTCAGCGATAATAGTGATTGGGGGAGAGCCGCCTGTTGGCTGCAGCAAGAGGAAGGAGGGGGAGGGGCAACAGGGTGACGTAGGCGAGTTGAGCAGCCAATGGCGCTCGAGCGGGCGCCTCGAGACGGCGTATATAGCCAAAAATTTTGAGGCTGGGGCCATCACAAGCCACAGTTGTTCACCATGGCTCGCACCAAGCAGACTGCTCGCAAGTCCACGGGAGGCAAGGCTCCTCGTAAGCAGCTGGCCACCAAGGCAGCACGCAAGTCTGCTCCTGCCACAGGGGCGTGAAGAAGCCTCACCGTTACAGGCCCGGAACGGTCGCCCTGCGTGAGATCCGTCGTTACCAGAAGAGCACCGAGTTGCTCATCAGAAGCTTCCCTTCCAGCGTCTGGTGCGTGAGATTGCCCAGACTTCAAGACCGATCTTCGCTTCCAGTCGTCTGCCGTCATGGCTTTACAGGAGGCATCCGAGGCTTACCTGTCGGTCTCTTCGAGGACACTAACCTCTGTGCCATCCACGCCAAGCGTGTCACCATCATGCCAAAGGACATTCAGCTTGCTCGCCGTATCCGTGGAGAGCGTGCATAAGCTAAATCGACCACACTAGTAAACACCAAACTCGGCCCTTCTCAGGGCCAAAATATCCTTCTAAGGAGATTTCAGACATTCCTGGTATCAGTCATATGGATTAACCTTCATCTACACATATCATAAATAAATACACTAATTTAGGTGTCATACATACACTGTACACGTGATATCAATAATTCAAGTCATTTGTAGTACAACCTGTCCTCTTACAAACAAAACGGCGCTTTTTGCTCTTATGTACCACAAAGGTGCACCCCTCCCCCCCCAACCCCAACCCCCCACCCCCCACCCAAAAAAAAAAAAAAAAAAAAAAAAAAAAAAAAAAAAAAAAAAAAAAAAAAATTGTCATACTGTACTAGAAATCGAAGCAACTTGTATAAGTGACGTACTGTCCTGTCCCGTTTTATTCTGTTTTCGGTCCTCTGGCTTAATCTGTTAAGTTAGGAGACGACATTTTAAATTAACTATTTCCTTGACATTTTCAAACCTTAAGAGGACGGACTGACTGCATAGTTATCCTAACGTCGAACATAATAATGAATCTCTAATCTCTAGAAAAGAGACCGAGTGCTTATAGGTGTGGAGGGAGGGAGGGAGGGGGAGGGAGGGAGAGAGAGAGAGAGAGAGAGAGAGAGAGAGAGAGAGAGAGAGAGAGAGAGAGAGAGAGAGAGAGAGAGAGAGAGAGAGAGAGAGAGAGAGAGAGAGAGAGAGAGAGAGAGAGAGAGAGAAACACACACACAGACAGTTTCATAAATATTCTCATTCTATAGTTATTTGCTTTCAGTGACAGAGGTTTTTGTTATAATAGTCATGGTGTCTAACACTCACAATCTCTTTAGAAATTAAAGTGTGGCTCCAATGGAGCCGAGTTTGTTGGTTGGTTTGAGGCCAAGCCACCACCTGCAGGCAGTCAGTCAGCCAGCCATTTACTTGGAGGAGGTGTACTTGGTGACGGCCTTAGTGCCCTCAGAGACGGCGTGCTTGGCCAGTTCTCCGGGCAACAGGAGCCTTACAGCCGTCTGGATCTCCCGACTGGTAATGGTGGAACGCTTGTTGTAGTGGGCCAGGCGAGAAGCCTCGGCGGCGATGCGCTCGAAGATGTCGTTCACGAACGAGTTCATGATCGACATGGCTTTGGAAGAGATACCGGTGTCGGGGTGGACTTGCTTCAGTACTTTGTAGATGTAGATGCTGTAGCTCTCCTTCCTCCTGCGCTTCTTTTTCTTATCGCCCTTGGCAATGGCCTTCTGGGCCTTTCCGGCCTTCTTGGCAGCCTTTCCAGATGCCTTGGGTGGCATGATGATGATGCTCGTGCCGGCGTTGTGACTGACGATAGAATAATAATTTTGGCGAATCCGAATCCGAATAATACAGGAGAAGATGCCCTTGGGGCGAGCATTGAAGTGGGGACAGAAGAAGATAAGGGGGGGTGAGAGGAAGAAGATTTGTAGGAGAAAAAGTGCCAGGGCTAAACCCAGCTGCGTGTCATTTGGATGCGGCGTTCGAGGCAGGGACTCATTCGGGTGTTTTCAGCGACAAACAGCAGGGACATCACAAAACTCACAACATCACAGTGATTGGCTCAAGAGCGTCAGGGCTGAACTTTTACGGATGGTTTGTGCTGGTTGTTGAGAGCTGAATGTATGATGGTGGATGCTGGGTGTATAGATCTAAAGTTTATCGAAATATAGAGATAGGAGGAGGATCATGGATGGTAGAGAAGAGGTCATGAGTGTGTTGTGGTCGTCTGAGAGTGTGTAGGAGAAAATCAATATGTTGTTCATGAAAAGTGAGTAGTCTATCAATTTGTCTGTCTGATAAAGTTTTCCAGTATACATTTAGGGCAGGAATGTTCGTACTTTCATGGAGACTTTGACTGGTAATAAACTCTTGCCATCGGGTGTTGAGTACCCATCTTAATGCTCTATTCTGTATTCTTTGAAGCTTTAGTTTGTTAGTACGTGAAGATAGAGAGAGAGCTAGTGGAGCATATGTTAGGAGAGGTCTAATTAGTGCTTTGTAAAGGTGCATTTTTGTGTCCGGTTTTGCATATCTGAGTCTGTTCAGTTTATTCATAGCTTGAAGAGCTATTGCATGTTTCTGTGTAATGTGTTGTGAAAGAGTAGTTGTCGATCAAATGTGAGTCCAAGGACTGTGGAGGAGGGAGACACAGAGATATAAGTAGGATTTGGAGTGTATGAATAGAGTTTAAGAGGAATAGGGCGAATGTTACTTTTGCAGAAAAAGTATGTAATTTTGGATTTACTGGAATTGGTTTTTATACGCCATTTGTACTCCCATTCAGTGACAATATCAAGTTCTCTTTGTGCTCTGTTCGTTAGTGTATCAAGTCTGGTGCTGGTGACAAGGTGAGAGACATCATCGGCGTAGCATATGGTTAATGAAGTGTGATGAGAAGGGTCAGGAATGTCGTTGATGTATAGGATGTAGAGTGTTGGGGCAAGAACAGAACCTTGGGGAACACCGGCATGTAAGTTGAAGTAGTCAGAGTGTTGACGGAGGAACTTAATTCTCATTGTCCTATTATCTAAGTAGTTAGAAAGAAGTTTGGTGGTGATAAGGGGAAGATTAAAGTTGTTGCATAGTTTGAATTTTAGACCGTCATGCCAAACAGTGTCAAAGGCTTTTTCAACGTCCTTAGTGATGAGTGCAGTCTTGAATCTTTGGCGTTTATTGATACTGAGGTAGTTGGTCATGATGTTTAAGGCGTCGTGAGTGGACCGGTGAGGCCGAAATCCAAACTGTTTGTTAGAGAGTAAGTCATTGTCTTCTAGGTGGTTTCTAAGTCTCTGGTTGATCAGCCTTTCAAAGACTTTGCCAAGTGTCTCTAGAAGACTGATGGGTCTGTAGTTCTTAGGGTCAGTGTGAAGTTTTCCAGGTTTTGGAATAAGAATGGCTGTGGCAGACTTAAAGTTGAGAGGGAAGTATCCAGAAGCAAGGGAGGCGTTGAATAGGTTAGTGATAGCATTAATGATAGAAGCAGGGAGTTGTCTAAGAAGGATATGTCCAATGCCAGACGCACCAGGGGCTCTACGACGAGTGCCCATGAGAGCTGTCTTGACATCAGCTAGAGTTAGGGGAGTCTGTAGTTCAGTGTTTGAATTGAGATTGTCAAGGTGGATGAGGTCGTCTGGTGTAGTTGCTTGTCTATTTTGGTTTATCCAGTCTTCGACTCTGTCAATGTTGGGGCGTGCAACTGGTTCAGGAGGATGTGGGTGAAAGATTTGTTCCCAGTGGTGTTTAAAAATGTTGAGTACTGCATCAGGATCAGTGATTTTGTTGTTATTATGAAGAAGGTATTTAAACGGTGTGTGAGTTGATCCTTGTAATCGTTTAATCCGCCTCCAGAACTCTTGAGGTGTCAGTTTTCTGTATTGTTCTGCTTGTTCTATGAGGTGTTTCCAATGTTTTGTGTGATCTTCATCCAGGCTGTTAAGGATGTGGTTTTTTAATGCTGTTAGGTCCCATAGTATTTGTCCATGACGATGTATGTTTTGTAAGAATCTAGTGTGATAACAAGCTAAGAGGCGTTTTGAGCGAATGGAGGGGGTGAAAGTGAAATGTGGTTTGTGTGTTGTTTTAGGAATAGATATGTTTGCTGCATGAATGATGGTGTCTTGTATGTTGCGAGCTTGTGTGTCGATGTCAGTGTGATGTTTGTCATTGTATTCATAAGTGAGATCAGTGTCATCAATGTGTTGTTTGAACATGTCCCAGTTTGCTCTATGATATGAGAATTGAGGAGTACTGGGGATGAGAATAGGATTTGTGGAGACTGTGATAATTAAGGGAATATGATCAGAGCCCGTAATGGGCCCTGGTGAAATAAAGTGTTGCAAGTTGCTGCCATGTCTGTTGGTGAATATGAGATCAGGCCTGCCAGAACCTACATGATTGAAAAAAGTGGGGAAATCAGGTCCAAGAAAGAATAAATGTTTTTGGGTGTATATTTGATGAAGCTGTCTGCCATGCTGATTTGTGGTATTGTGGTGGAATGTGGGATGTTGTGCATTGAGGTCTGCCAGCAGAAAAACAGGCAAGTGAGTGTGGTTGAAGAGAGTTATGAAATCTTGCATGGGAATGCCGGTGTTAGGACGGGTATAGGTTGTGCAGATGATGAGAGGGCCCATCTGTGTGTGAACTTTAATGGCTAGGAAATGTTTGTGAAGCCAATGAGTGTGTAAGAGTTCGTGTTTGTATGAAGAACGGATGAGTATTGCAACTCCTTCATGTGCTTCATCTGGTGATTGGTAAGAGGAGTAGCCATGATGTTTGATTTTATGTGAGTTCGTAATGCATGTGCTATTTAATAACAGCACATCAGGTTTCTCGATCTCAATAAAATCTGACACCATGTGTCTGATGGAGAAATATGCCCGCACATTGAATTGGATGATCTTTATGAATTTTTAGGTTTTGATGAGGTGCTGGTGGGGTTTTGTGCATGTACAGAGCATGAGGTTTGCGTGATTCAATGACTTGGGCAGTTACTGAAGAAGGTGCACCTTGGATGAGGGTGGTAGGCAATACGGGGTCTCGACAGCGGGAGGTGGGAGTAAAACAACGGGATATTGAGCGGCTTCGGAAGATGGTATGAGATACAGAAGGAATGGCTGGAGTTGTTGGGGGATGGAGGCAGGCAGAAGGCTTATTATCAGGGACCAGGTGAGCGGTATCATAGGTTGTAGTGTTTGTAGTCTGATTAGAAGTGGAGGGAACAATGTTTTGAGAAGAAGTTGAAAGTGCTTTTGACATGGATGATGCAGTTTGGGATAGTCCAGGATGTGCTGTTTGGTTAGTGGCACCGTTTTCTGTAGTAGTCTGGGGTGGGTTGAGGGGACATTGTGGGGGAACTGTAGTATTTCCCACATCTGAAGTTGTGGTGTTTTGTGGACTGAAGACTGTAGGCGAGAATGGAACAGAGCGCAATAGCTGAGTAGGAGGAACAGAAATACTAGGAAGGCCGTTATGAGTGAGAAAGATAGGAAGATAGTCAGCAAAGTCCCGGCCATCGTCCTTAGCCTTCAAGTAAGCAGCTTGCACACAGGCAGTGACTCGTTCATATGAAAGGTTCTGAAGAGGAGAATAAGGTGGAGGTGGTGGGTGCGGGAAGAGAGGTGGAGAGGATTGAGTTTGTTGTGCAGTATTATGGAGATGATGTTGCTGGTGAGGTGAAGCATTGAGGACACTGGCATAGGACATTGAGGTGGCTGATGTTGTTTGGTGATGAGACAGGTTATGGGAGGTTGAAGAAGAAGAATGAGGTTGTGCATGAGTGCGAGGTTGGTTATTGCGAAGAGATTTTAGGGTTTGCTTTCTCAAAGGGCAAGATTTGTCTACTGCTGAGTGAGCACCTTGGCAGTTGGTGCATTTTAGGATAGTGGCAGAGCATGAGTATAGAAGTGGCCTTCAGCAGAGCATTTTGAGCAAATTTGTGTGCTTTTACACCTTCGTGTTTCGTGATTATACTTGTAGCATTTAAAACACTGTATCAAAGGAAGATAGTCAACAGGACTAATGAGATAGGGAGGAGTACTGGTGTTGAGGATTTTAATCCCATGATGTAAGAGTTTTTGAGCTTCAGTGGGGGAGGAGCATTGGATCTTGAGGTTTTTTGTATTGGGCACTGGGTATATCTCCATCACAGTAATAGCATTCCTGCGTGAGATGTCTTGAGTGAGATTGATATTGTTAGGTGCTGAAAGGACAGTGCTGTCAACATTTCTTACAAGTACAGAGCATTTGATTTTCTGTTCGATAGTGAGGACAGGAGTCAGTGAGGCTTGTGTGAGTTTACTTAGAGCAGGTTCCCTGAAACAGGCAAAAAGGTCGTCTTCTGAGGCAATGAGAAATTTTATGGTGTTTGTGTTGGCATGTTTGATGTGGTTAGTGGCAGGTGTGCCAGTGGCATTGAAGAAAGTAGTGATGTAATTTTGGCGCCGACCGAACCGAACGGAACCGAATGATACAGGAGAAGATGCCCATTGGGGCGAGCCTTGAAGTGGGGACAGCTGAAGAGAAGTCGGTGAGAGGAAATGCTGAAGTTGAAGAAAAAGTGCCAGGGCTAGACCCAGCTGCTTGTCAGAGTGTAGATGCTGTATCAATCCATATCTGGCTAGGCTGGGAGACGGGTCTGGAAGGCGGCAGTGGAGGTTTTCTTTCTTCTTGGTGTGTGGAGTGTGTCTACGTCGGGTACCACCATCTCAAAACAAGCAAAATTAGGTCCCCATCCCCCTAAAGAGGGGGAAGAGAGCGGCTGCTCTCAGTTGGTTTCTTCTTAGATCTTCTATTTTTTCTTACTTCTAGTAATCATTTGATGTTCCTTGTACTGGGGGTAGTCAGGTGGGAAGAGATCCTTAAACAATGTTGCTTCATCGCACTGCGAGAAGATTTCTTCTTTCGATACATTATAATTCCGGTTTGGGTCGTTCAGCAAGGCTTCTGCAAACTTCACGTTGAAGAATTTACTGGTGAGGCGCCTGTATTCAGGAGATCCATAAATTTGCTTTTCACGTTCCTCGTAGAGTTGGTTGATTTTGCACTGGTATGCACTGGTAATGCTCTGGTAATGTGTATGATGAGTGTGCTGCAGTGGTCTCTGGTGCTGGGGGTGATGTTTCTGTTTCAATTTCAACATAGGCGTTCGAGTCGTCATCAGAAGACGTGGTATCAGAAGCCACGGTATCAGATGTAGTTGCTGGTGTATCTGGAGTTGCTGGTGTATCTGGAGTTGTATGGTCCAGGTTGACAGGCGTCTCTGGAACGGGGTCGGGCTCTGGCGTCTCTGGAACGGGGTCGGGCTCTGGTGGAGAGGAGCCAGCAGTAAACATGGCCTCTGGAATTACGAACGTGGGAAGATTGTTTGCCTTGTATAGTTCATTTAGTATTCTGTACCGTTGTCTGAGATCACCTCCTGAGAGTTCAGTAGCGAAGTGTATCAAAGCTGCTACAGTGCTGTCAGAGGTGGCTGGAGGCGGTGTGAGTGAGGATTGGTGCAGAGGTGTCGTCTGATGCTGTGATTGGCTGGCTCGGGAGTTGCTGGTCCAGTAGTTGGGTTGCTCGCCGCTCGCGGCGCCACCCGTCGGGAGAGCTGGGAAGGCATGTTCTTGAATGTTAAATTCCTTCGTTTTTGGAGTAGAGTTTCTTGGTCTGGCTTCTGTCATTTGCTTGATTTCCTCTTGTCGCTTGGGGCATTCTTGAGAGACGGCTGTGTGGTCACCGTCGCAGAGTAGACAACGTTTGGTGGCAGCTGTGCAGGTCTTGTGATGATGTTCCCCAGCACAGATGCTGCATTTCTGCTTCGGATTTGGGCACTTTTGTGAATAGTGGGTGTATTGATAACACCGAAAGCACTGACGCAGGTGGAAATATCGCTGCCTGGAGATCTGGTGGGGTGTGCAGGCCACTCCACAGCATCTGAGGCCGTTGTCGGCCGCGAGAGTAGCCTCTGCCGGAGTCTTGAGGGTGACCTTGAGGGTTGGCTTTCTGTTTACATCCTGCTGAATGAGGTGGGCCGATATGGCCGTGAGGGATCTGTTTTGGGTGTTTATGCTCTTCACAATCTCAGAAGCTGGTCGTTCAGCGATGATGTCACTCACTCTGTGAATGAATATAGTCCTTACTGCCAGGAACTGGTAGGGAGGCACGAGTGTTAGGCCCTGTTCTTCGAGTGCAGTGGTCGTTGTCGTGGTGAATAGGCTTTCTAGTGCTGCTGCACTACTGAAAAGAATTTGGGGCCCATTCACGTCCATAACGACGTCGATGGGTGCTACCCCAGAGGTTGATGATAGTAGATTCATTATCTCGATCTTGCTGTATGTGGTGTCGGTTCCTCGGAACCGCACCTTCACTCTGAACAGCATGTTCAGGAGGCTCTAATCGTTGCTGCCCTATATTTATCCACCCGGCAGTGCTGGGTGCAGGAGAGCCTGAACTAGAGGGTTGCACTTTCTTTAAGAGGTCTCCCGTCTCTTACCGGTATAATGCACCGGATCAGGGTGGGGTCTGACCTCCTAAAGCAAAGTACTCTGTTTTTTTGGCGCGAGTCGAGCTTTCCTTTTATATCCCGCTCGCGACTCAGCTCAGAGCGGGTCGCGTGGCGGAGCGCGGTGATTGGTCAGTGGCGGGCTCCCTTGATCCTGAGCGGGGTATATAACATGAAGCTCGCTTCTGCTGCGCGCAAACCCACAACTGCACCAGCAATGTCAGGACGCGGCAAGGGAGGCAAAGTGAAGGGCAAGTCAAAGTCCCGCTCCAGCAGGGCCGGACTTCAGTTCCCCGTGGGCAGAATTCACCGTCTGCTGCGCAAGGGCAACTACGCCGAACGCGTCGGTGCTGGCGCTCCTGTCTACCTGGCAGCCGTCATGGAATACCTCGCTGCCGAAGTTCTGGAGCTCGCCGGTAACGCCGCACGTGACAACAAGAAGACTCGTATCATCCCACGTCACTTGCAGTTGGCCATCCGCAACGACGAAGAACTCAACAAGCTTCTGTCTGGCGTAACCATTGCACAGGGAGGTGTTCTTCCCAACATTCAGGCAGTTCTTTTGCCAAAGAAGACAGAGAAGAAGTAAACACTTCTGCCACCACGACAAATAATACCATAACCAGGCTCCATCCGGAGCCACATACTCTTTAAGAGAGAGATTCAAGTAGACAATCAAATTTTATTCATTAATAATAACATTTATCTCGATTTCATTTGCAATGTGTTCATAACAAACAAACAAGCAAACAAAACAAAATCATAGGGCATATTCAGCATCACTTGCAATATTAACCAATCACACAAATCCAATATATAATTTATATTTTATTTTAAGCGAGGAATTCAATTTCTATCAACTTTTAATTATACAAATTAACAAAAGCAACTCTTCACTGGACGTAATGAATTAATAAATGATGAAGGTTTTGATGTGCTATATATATATATATATATATATATATATATATATATATATATATATATATATATATATATATATATATATATATAGCACATCAAAACCTTCATCATTTATTAATTCATACGTCCAGTGAAGATGCTTTTGTTAATTTGTATAATTAAAAGTTATATATATAGTTAAAAGCTATATATATATAGCACATCAAAACCTTCATCGTGCTCATTAAATATATATATATATATATATATATATATTATACCTGTGAACCAGAATATATTTGAGCAGCAGCAGCAGCAGCAGCAGCAGCAGTGATCGTGCCATTGGCCGCAGTGCAACAATTCGAATTTAAAGGGCCTGCTCGGGTATATAAGAAAGGCTGGGAGACTGGGGCCGGTGGTGGGTGATGGGTGATGAGTGATGGTGTGGTGTGGTGTTAAGAGTTGATTTACAGCCAGCCAGCCAGCCAGCCAGCCAGCCAGCCAGCCAGCCAGCCAGCTGCAGCCAAGGCAGGGCAGGGCAAGGAAAGGACAGGCAAGGCAAGGCAAGGCAAGGCAAGGACAGGCAGGCAGGCAGGCAGGCAGGCAGGCAGGCAGGCAGGCAGGCAGGCAGGCAGGCAGGCAGGCAGGCAGGCAGGCAGGCAGGCAGGCAACCAGCCAGCCAGCCAGCCAGCCAGCCAGCCAGCCAGCCAGCCAGCCACTCCCACTTTGTATTTATATGCATTCAATTTATATTCTAACATTATATATGTTAAGGGCCTTGTTTTAGTGTTTATTTTAAAAATGACAAACATCGAGTCGTTTTACCAGTCCTTTAGCGTTAACGGTGATGCATTTTAAAACTGAACAGAAATCACCTTTTCTGGATATATCAAATATCGAATCCGCTTAATGTGCCTACAATTTAATAATTCAAACAATACATAATTTACATCATGCATATAAAATGCCATGTTGTTCATGATGCTCAAACAAACATTAATTTAGTGTCATCATTAGAATCATACATTTTATTATCTCATTCATATATAAAAAAAAAAACTTTGTGAGAAGGCCGTTGGTATTGGCTGGCAGTTGCTGGTTATTTCAACTGTTCCATTAGGTGGTGGTGGGGGGTTGCCCTCCTTGATTTGGGAGGGGGAAGG
>WNGS01036053.1:7125-19475 GCA_020271785.1 Procambarus virginalis | reverse complement strand
CACTCACTATAAGTGTCAATGTTTATATTGGTCCGCCTCTCCTGTGTTTCAAACATTCTGAAAAAACACAACATAATTTTTCCATAACCGTTTGTTCTGGGCTTAAATCACACGGGGCATCGATTTTACTTACTGACCAATTTATAAGAGAATCTCCAAATATCATTGTACCAGAATAATCATCTTAAATCTGTTTTTCATTCAACATTTATAAAGTATTGTGATTCTAAATCTGTTTTTCAACATTTAAACAAAATGTCCAGATATTCTTTACACAGATGTTCAGAGCCAACTTTGTTTTTGTATCAATTGTTCATATTGAGTAATTGAAAAAAAAATCGATGCTGATGGACGCTGAATGTAGTCGATGACGATGTCGATCTTGCTTCTTCCCATGTGTAGACATCAATACCTGGTCCTCTTGTACTCCCGGTACTTTTGACTGACGACAGAGTGTAGTAGAGCTGAGTGCCAAGTGACAGCTGTAGAATACTGTTACTTCGGCCATTGATCTTGCTCCCGACAGTCCACACGCCTTCATATCAATCACAGTTCACACGGCAGTCTTGATGTTAAACTTGACGTCGCAGATGACCACAGCAGAGCAGGACTGGATGTACCAACGGTGTCTCGTAACAGGAGTGGTGTCAGAGGGTCGTAGAGGCGGGTTTGCTTGTTTGCAGAACAGGTGAATCTCGTCTTCCATCATTGCTCACGACATCTCAGGCGTTTCTTGATATCACCAGGTTACTAGGCCGTAAACACCAACTGTGTATACCCTCGTACCGCCGACTTTAGGCCAAAGGAGGCAATTTTGCGACCTTCTATTGGCGAGTCCCGGAACTCTGTAGGGAAACCGTGCCTTCCACCTGTGACCGCCTTAGTTCCGCGTTCCTGTTGCTTCAGATGACGTAATCATTAATCTTCCGGCGAAACTCTTGAGTACTGCTACTTGCTTTCCAGTTTCTTGACCTCTCCTCCAACACTGCTGGAATGGCTGCAGTCTTGATGACGCAGCAGGTGGGTAGTGGTGATCTCGAGACAGCTACCCTGGCGTTGTATGGCACCTCCGGTGACTGCAAATGTGGACAGCTTGCTGGCCCTGACAACCTCGTGTAGTGACGTGAGGCGTCGGCCGGGTGACTCTTGGATAGTCACTCATCCCCAAAGTAACTGATGTATGGGTTACTGGGTCTGGTGGGGGGAGGGCTTTGTGTAACGTGCCTCCCCCCTCGGTCTTTACAGACAAGGGTTCACGTGTGGCTGGAACAACTGGGTCGGTGTACCAATCAGACCTGGGAACAGACAGACACAACACAGCGGAAGCATAGATATACTCTGGGTTTGGTGGAGGTGGAACCCCAGAGCACGGTAAAAGTTGCTACCCGAGTTAAGTATAGAGATAGTGCACCTCATTGCCTTTACAGGAAAATCTAATGAATACTAAATTATACTAACCAAGGAAGTTACTTTACTGTACAGCGCGAGATCTCGTCACCATAGGGTGGCGAGACTGCACCTGACTACTGATGAGCGATGACAGAGGGTCATCCTCCTCATCCCCTGACTCGTCGGTGAAGCCATGAGTCAGCACTGCTGAGTCAGGAACTAGACCCGCTGAAGGCAGTTCTAATTCCTCTCTAGCATGATATTGTTTCAATTTATTTACATGAATTGTCCTTTCCACCTGGTCCTCGAATACTCCTTTTATAACAAGATTCACCGGCCCCGCCCTTTTAATTACTCTATACGGCCCTCGCCACCTCGGAGCTAGTTTCCTGCTCTGATTGGCGGGCGCAGCCTCATTCACTCTCAATACGAGGCTTCCTTCCTTCAACTCAAGAGGGCGCACTTTCTTGTCATAAAAATGAGCATACCGATTCCGTGCTTTCTTGGACGCTTCAGCTGCAATATTCCATGCATTTCTCATTTTTCCAAGGACCTCTGAAGGATAGTCCTCCCCGTATGCAACATTATGTCTGTTAAGCAGACCTGAGGGGAAATTGCATGAATTACCAGTAAACAAATGAAGTGGTTGGGTGTTAATTGATTGGTGGATGGCAGTATTCAAGGCTAACTGAACATAGGGTAGGTGTTCATCCCAGGTGTTTGCGTCATGTTCAGCAAGGATTGCAAGCATATCCTTGACTGAACGATTAGTCCGTTCCGTCATTCCGTTTGCTTGTGGGTGGTAGGCTGTTGTAAAAGCCGAAGTTGTCTCTAAAATCTTACAAACTTCTCTAAATATATTCCCATTGAATTCTTGACCCCGGTCAGAGACTAAAACTTTAGGAGGTCCGAATACAGTAACGAACCTACGCAAGAACGCATCTGCAACCGTACGAGAATCCTTCTGAGGTAATGCAACTAGTGTAGTGTACCTAGACAAATGGTCAACTAGCACCAAACGTATCTATTCCCTGAATGACTGTGATGTAAATCAATCAAATCTGCTCCCACCCGGTCTAAAGGTTCACGAATTTCAGGAAATTCCTGAAGTGGGGCTTGTACCTTAAGGGTACCTTTTCTCCTCTGGCAACGATTGCACGACTTCACGAAATTGATTACTTCAGAAAGTAATCCTGGGAAATAAAATAGAGACTTTGCCTTTAAGTGGGTTTTAAAGACCCCCGGATGCCCTGCAATTTTCGAAGCATGCGCAAGCTTTAACGCTGATGACCGCAACGCGTCCGGAATAACTAATTGAAATACTGCCCTATCATTCTGGCTATTAACATAATACAGGACGCCCTGTTTCATTTCAAAATCATGAATAGGTAAATTCTTTTTCTTTTTCGGGTATTTTCCTCCTTCTAAATACTCAATAATTTCTTTCCATCTAGGCTCGTTCATCTGGTACTCTCTCATTTTATCTGATGGAATGGTTTCAATATTTTCATTAACTTGAACAGCCGCTATGTTTCGACTTAGCGTATCTGGAACAACATGTGCTGGACCAGGCTTGTACAAAATCTGGAATGAGTGGGCAGAAAGTTCGTGAGACCAGCGTGACATTCGTGGGCATTTTGTTCGCTTCTTAAATATGTGTGTTAACGCTCGATGGTCTGTGTAAATTACAAAGTGCCGCTGAAATAGGTAAGGTTCGAAGTACCTAACTGATTCTACTACTGCCAGTGCCTCCCGATCCGTAGCTGAATAACGAACTTCAGGTCCTTTGACCTTTCTACTGAAATAGGCTACTGGATGGGGTAAATTATCCGCATCTCGCTGAATTAAGCACCCGCCAATAGCTATACCGCTGGCGTCAGTGTGCACCTCCCACTCTTTCTCAAAATCAGGAATCGCCAATACCGGTGTCGTGATTAGTTGGTCTTTCAGTTTGCGATAGGCCTCGTCATGCTCAGATTTCCACACAAACTTCGCATTTTTCTTTGTCAGATCAGTCAGGGGTGCTGAAATGCCAGCGAAACCTTCAATATGACGACGAAAATATCCGGCCGCCCCCAAAAACCTACGCACGTCCTTTGCTGTCCTTGGAGTAGGCATGTCAGCAATGGCGCGGCAAGAATCTGGGTCAGGTCGGATACCGTCTGGGCACACCTGGAACCCCAGAAATTTGAATTTCTGAGCCGCCAGGGTGCTTTTCTGAACGTTAAGCTTGAACCCTGCCTGATCTAACAACGTCAAAGTCTCAGTCAAGTCCCGTAGGTGTTCCTCAAACGTCCTGGAATATATCACAACATCATCCAATACGCTAAAGAATGCCTACCCAGTACCGGACTGAGGATGTAGTTTATGGCCCTCTGAAATGACGAAGGCGCTGTCTTTAAACCAAACGGCATCCTACGGAATTGATAAGTGTGCCTACCATCCGAGAATGCTGTTTTATCCCTATCCTGTTCTGCCACCGGAATCGCCCAATACGCCGATTTCGCGTCAAGAGTTGAGAAATACTTAGCAGCACCAAATTGATCTATAATCTCCTGTATTCGGGGCAACGGATACACATCACCCTTAGTTATTTCGTTCACCTTCCGGTAGTCAACACAGAAACGATAACTACCGTCCGGTTTCCGAACTAGCACAACAGGAGAGAGCCACGGTGACGTACTAGGCTCTATCACGCCCTGTCTCAACATTTTCTGGCACTCCTCCCTGATAACGTTCTTTGCCTGTTCCGGCAACCTCCACTGTCTCGTGTACACAGGCAAATGATCACCAGTTGGAATGGTGTGCTCAATCTTATCAAGGAGACCAATCTGGTCATCCTCTGTCGCAAATAATTTCGGGAATTTTCGCAAAACTCCTCTCAGTGCCTTCCTATCCGCCTGTGTAACATGTTGCAAATCAAGTGCTGAAATTAATTTTTCTACTTCTACATTCTGTGCAACATTTCTCGTCTCGCACTGTACTTTGGATGGTGTTTTAGTATCTAACATGTTTAATGCACTACATTGTGCAGTGACGGTTGGCGTCTCAGCTGACTCATTGTGAAAGATTTCTGTGTCCTCCACCATGGTTCCCTGAGATACCCTATCACCTGCCCTGAAGCGAAAAGTCTTATGTGAAAGATTGACAACTGGAATGAGTGCACCTTTATCGAGCACTACAATTAAGTGATGAGGAATTAATAAGCTATCACATCTCCCAGCCACCTGAAGGGTGGTACCTGGTTGTATGTGACGTCCCACGGCTACTTTAATAAATTTAACAGAATGTGGTGGGCAACTCTGTTTGGTCAATGCATGCAATGCGCATGACCTCTTAACTGTGTCTGGAAGAGACTTAAAAATCAATTTTGGATAGTGCGCATTATATTTCTGCTTCCTCTTAATTGAAGCTACAACTGGGGGATGGTCGATCATCTCCACTGGGTAGGAAGTCTGTCCCAACCGCAACCTGCAGTTCCTAGCCCCTTTTTGAGCAGACAAGGAATAATCAAATCGCGACAGAAAATCAGTTCCCATTAAGATGTGACCAGGAAAATCAAGGTTCTCTACGATCGTACATGTGTGAGGCTGCAATTCCCCATCAATTTCAAAATTAACTGTACCTTGACCTACGATCTCAATCTTTTCCCCATTGACCGCTGTTAATGTCTTTGCGCAACGTTTAAGACGTGCATACTTAAAATTGCTGAAGGCTGACTTTTTAATTACAGTTGCCTGGCTTCCTGTATCAACAAAAGCTGTCAATCTTACACCTTCCACTTTCACCTCAAAAGTAGGCCTACCATCACTAGGAGCCTGCTTTCATGCTTTCGTACTAGTGACTTTACAGTCCCTCTGTATATGTCCGTGCTTCCCACAGGAGTAACACCTCCGCGGATCTCTGTTGGTACCCCGCGCAGGGTGGCTCGAACGTGCAGCTGAGGGCTGCTTCCCGCCTGATGAACCCGCGCTACAGTTACTCAGCTTGTCTCGCCCGCCTTGACTCAACGCCTCTACGTATGGGGACGACTGAGCGCCCGATGTCCCTGTGCGCGTCTGCCTGTCTAAGGCTGTGGCGGCCTGTTGGACTAGGTCTTTATAACTCACAAACGCTCCCTCTGCAAATAAAAACGGCCCCATAGCAGAAGGTAACGTTTTGCAGAACAATTGTTTGGCTAATCGCTCTGCCTGACTCGAATCTAACCCCAGTTCCGTAGTGAGGTCGTCAACCCTGCTCTTTAACAGTGTCCCGAAATCCTTCACAGTGCTGCGGTCATCCCTCTTAAGTGACTGCAGATAAAAATGAGCCTCATCTTCTGACACCTTTTCCTTGAATCTGTCCCTAATCGCTTGGACAAACTGTGGCCAAGTCGTCAGGTGCTGAAACTCTGACAATCTCGCCAGTGGACCGGCTACGTCCACGCAAGACCCCATAGCGAGAGTAATTTTCAAACTATCCTCTGGGACAGCCTCCAGCATCGAACTAATCTGACAAAGCCAGTCTTCCACTCGGCGGTTGCGTTCCACCTTAATAAGCGGCAACTCCGTACCTCTGAGTGTCGGCAGAGTCATCTTGGGAATCAGACTCATAATTCCCGGTTTGTATGACGCGGGGCTACTGGAAGTGGGTGGGCCCTGGGGTTGGGAACTGGGTTGAGGATGGGGTTCGGGTATGGTGTGGGTGTGGGCGGCCTTGGGTTGGGGTGTGGATTGAGGGTGGGGATGGGGTTGAGGAATGGTGTGGGTGGCCTCGGGTTGGGGTGTGGATTGAGGGTGGGGATGGGGTTGAGGAATGGTGTGGGTGGCCTCGGGTTGGAATGGGTAAGGGGTGGCCTGGGGTTGGAGGAAGGGTTGGTATAGGAATGGAGGTTGGGGTTGGTATATGAAATGAGGATGGGGTGGGTATAGGAATTGAGGATGGGGTTGGTATAGGAGATAGGGTTGAGGTTGTCGTGATGGGTGAGGTGTACCCAGGTATTGTGGTATGAGGTAGTTCCTGCTGTTGGTGTGGCGTCGATGTCATGTGTGGGGGAACCCAAGACGGCTCCCCCCACTCTTGGGACGAATCATCCTCCCTAGACTCCCCACTCATGTCAATAATTGTATCTGCACTGGCACGGAAAGATACGCCCGGCTGCCCAGTCCCCTGCAGAACCCGCGACCCCGTCGCCTCAGTCCCACTGACTCCACCTGTGACGTCAGCTGAGCTACCCGAGCGGTCCCCAGTGGTGTCGGAAGAGGTGCGATCCTCTACACTTCCACTCCCACTGGTCGCCACTGACTGGTCACTGTCTGGGTTAAGCATGTCCTGTGATTGCTGGTGTGCCATGTCTCTTGTAACTACTCTTCAATACACCCTCTACCCGGACTCACTACAACCGTGAACTTACACAAATAAAACACAACTCTTTTCCAAGAGAAAACTAACTAAATTCCCAAAGTAGGAAATACAACGATTAATCGAGAGAATCGCTGAAGTGAATTCGATGAATGAGCGTCTGCCCCGCACTCGTGTCTGACCTTGAAGTAACCCGCAGTTCTATTACTGAAACCTAAGTCCTTTACGTTAAAAAAATTAAAGAATCTAATTCATATAAAACAATTTAAAATGATAAAATAACTAACGCGCAGCACTCGTGATAGATTAATAAAGATATTTACTGTACTTTAATACTAAACGCACTTGAAGTGAGCAGCGTGGCCACTGATGACTGATGGAGCGGGGCCAGCTGCGCTGAAAAACTAAGTCCCGCGCTTTTTCGCTTAAACGCTGAAAAATCAAAATTTTTGTTCTGAAGGAAAATAACTAGTTTTACGTTACCAAACAGCTCTAGCGATTAATATAGACTCCCAGGACATATATTGTCTTGTCAAAATTTGAATTTTCATCAAAACTGCGTTTTTTTTTTACTCAGTGCTGGACTCTGCCAAATTTTTGCACCCAGAAAAAATTCTATCACCCAAAATATGGTAAAACTCCCTTAATTCGTCAAAAATGGGTTTCTTGTTCTCAGATATAAATACGTTATTATTTAATACTGACGCTGTATACAAAACAACACTGACACATCGGGCGGTTTCAACACTTATCAATTCGAATTTTCATCAAAATCTGAGGTTTTCACCTCAAGTAGACTAATAAAATCACAACACGATTTTCTCGAAATATAACTAAATTCGGCAAAAATGTAATTATCACTGTTTAATGCTTAAGAACAGAATTACGTCCCTTGCGCGCACTAGAGAGTAATGCTGGCCCCAGAATATACACGAAACATGAGAATTCGAATTTTCGCCAAAATGTACGAATCTAGCCCAAGCTGGACTTAGAAAATTTTTCCACCTACGTTTCCACAAAAAAAATTCTAAGTCTAAAAACGTAATTCTACCGTCTTACTGGTAAAACTAGAAACAATATCACTCGCAACGACTGGGGAATCCTAATGACGCCCAGACCATGTACGTGACCTACTAATACAAATTAATTACAGTTAACGACTTTCCAACGTTGACTTAGCCGAAAACTTATCCCAAAATACTTAGAAATATTCCACGAGTTCTATCAAGCACTTACACGAAAATTACTATCCCTTAACAAACTCCTTCACTTAACTATCATGACCGACCTATAGCCCTAAGTTCAGAGGATTAACTACGCTCTAGAAACAACGCCTCTGACTTAGACTGATATAATAAGGAATAACAAGACTTAATGTACGCACTTAGCCTAATATACACGAAAATACTGAACACTTGGGAAAAATTTTAACCGGGGATTGAATTTAGGGGAAAAATTTTTAATCTCTAGAAAACGCAATTAAACGGGATTACTTTATAAATTTAATTATACTTAATTTAAAGATACACTCGACTTAATACTATAATTGCTCCTACTGGCTCGCCGTCCCGCGCCTAGCCTAGGGGTCTCGACCGTCTAGATTCTAACAGAGCGACACGCAGCTTTCAGCAACAATTAGACTAGAGGCGACTCAACCTCCACTAAGTGTGCGATCACTTAGTCGTTGAATCGTTGCTAGGTAGTTTACTAGTCCGTCCCTCGGAGGCCGCAACGCCCTTCACGGATTTACGTTTTTCCTTAGCGTTTGGGTCGTCTAACAACGCCCTCGGACCTATCTCCTGGCGTCCCACAGATAAATCCGCCCAGACAGCCCACAAGGAACTGCTGTTGAGAGTATGATGGCTCCCAACACCTCTGAATCTATTGCAATGGGTCGAGTATGGTACCCAGTCCAATCAACTCGGAGCGGTCTCCTTAACCAATAAAACTGAACAGAAATTACTTACTAACTAATCCTTAATAGTATCAGCCCGCATGAACCCAAGATTCGCCAATCCCCACTCAAACGCACTGTTGTGAGGCGCACGACTAATCCTGCCCGCGGCTGTCCTCCCTAGCCTCCATGCACGTGTCCGAATGGCGAGACGCGTGAGCCTTTCAACAATTTCAAACAAAATTGTTGAAACCACCGCTGTGCACCATTGTAACACGGGAGGGGGTTCTCTCTCTTCTACTACCCCCTTTTACTCTCTTTGTACCCGTATTCTTTACTTTAGTTCTTTACCAAGGGACCCCAAGACTTTTACTCGAGCCGACTCCACGCCACGTGGTCTCAAGACGATTTACCGACTTGAGATTCTACAACCCGTATGACGTGAAATAGACTTCTAGCAAATTTCTAGGATCTCCTTTCCGCCGCCACCACCAGATCAGTAACCAAATGAGCAATGATCGAGATCTGGATCGATCACGCTAAACACTCAACCTTGGGGCTTGATTCCCACTAGTAAACCAAAACCCTTGGATCTTACGTGTGTAGATAATTCAAAACGATGTGAATGATGTACTCGGATTTGAGGAGCATCGGCGTCCACCTCAACTCGACCACGTGGGGACCACGTGACAAGGACAATTTCACAAAAATACAAAAGAAAAATGGAAATAATAAAATGCACATTAACTAATTAATTTATTCAAAATTAAGCAAAATCTAAATAATTGGCACTCCCTAACTGAAATATGCCCTGACTATAAATTTAACGGCAATGAGTGGACTATTCCCTACAATTACTCGTAAAGCAACTCTACCTTCTATGTTGACCCGCTTGGGTAGAGTGCTGGTCTTATGGGAGGTGAGATGGTGACCTCCCCCAGTTGATCCGAATACCACACTCCTCTCCTCTCTCTGATGCTCCTCAGGAGCCCAGAGCCGAGTATTGTTCCGCATAGCTTACCAAGTTACTTAGCAGGTTTAAGTTATAACAATTAACCTCTGTTGTACTGAATTTCCAGATTGGTTGATTTATTGTACTGAAGTTAAATTACACAAACATCTTAAGGAAGAGCTATTCCCAATTACAAATAGCTATTTGACCTTTGAGAAATAGAGGACATGGAACCTCGTGACCTATGACCTCCGGTCACTCCGCATCACAGCCTAGTTCTTGCTCGTGACGTCACTGATGGTGACTTAAACTCCTTCTTCTAATAATTAGAATACTCTTGATATTATGAACAGTAGTACTATACAATACAATTTGACTGCAAAATGAATGAAGGCTAATTCCTCTAAATAAGTGAATACTGTAGAATGATTCATTATGAAACTTGTGAACAAAGGTGGTTATTTTCACCACGAATTCTCTGGGGACAGGTCCCGAGGTCGCCATGCGGTCCAGCTTCCCATTCTCCCTTGTAACTAAACATTCTGGAATCTTCTGGATAATTCTTACAACAAACCCAGTTTGTTACATTGTCGGGCAGTCACTGTTGGCGTTTAGGCACATTCCTATGTTTGTTTCCTTAGTGTAGACTGCAGTGTGGAACCTCCGCTCCTTTCCATGACTGTTACATCTAGAAAGGGCAGCTTCCCATCCTTCTCCATCTCGTAAGTGAAACGCAACACAGAATTCTGCTCAAACGCCTCTTTCAGCTGCTGCAGATGTCTGACATCAGGTACCTGTGTAAAAATGTCGTCAACATACCTGCAGTATATGGCCGGTTTCAAGTTCAAGTCGACAATGACTTTTTCCTCGATAGTACCCATATAGAAGTTTGCAAACAGGACGCCTAGGGGAGAACCCATGGCGACCCCATCTACTTGCTTATACATGTGCCCATCCGGGCTCAAGAAGGGTGCCTCCTTAGTACAAGCTTGGAGTAGTTTCCTCAGGATATTTTCTGGCATGTGAAGAGGAGTACAGGCCGGGTCTCGATACACTATCATCCCGATTGTTTCATCATCCCGATTGTTTCATCCACAGGACGTTGGTGAACAGTGATTCTACGTCCAACGAGGCTCTTATCCCTGTGGCCCGTGTTCCCCGCAGTAAGTCAACGAATTCCTTCGGGGATTTCAGGCTGAAGTTGCATGGGACATAAGGAGTCAGTAAGCCGTTGAGTCGTTTCGCCAGTCTGTACGTTGGTGTGGGTATCTGACTGATAATTGGCCGAAGTGGGTTTCCACGCTTATGCGTCTTGACATTTCCATACGCATATCCAGGTTTATATTCCCCAATAATCTTTGGCAGGTGGAGTCCGGATTTCTTGGCATTCACAGTTTCAATCAATTGTTGACCTTTGTTTTCAATTCGGCTGTAGTGTCCTTCGTTACCCTTTGAAATTTAGTTTGGTCAGAGAGTATGAGGTTCATTTTCGCCAGATATTCGTCTTTCTTAAGGATGACGTATATTGGCGACTTGTCGCCTCTCCTGACAACTATCTCCTTGTTCTCACGAAGGCTCTTAGCTGCCGCTTTGAGTCTCGGGGGTCAGTATGGTGCTTCTGTAGTTGCCTCGATTCTTTTCTCCTTCTGCAATAATTCTGCTTGTAAGGTGTCTTTGGTGGTGACCTTCTTTTGTGAAAGTGGAGTTGGAGATCCTGTTGGACGACATATTTGACCTCGAAGCACAAAAAGAAGGTCACCACCAAAGAAAAACCACTTGACCATCACGACCCGACATAAGGAAGTGATAGCCGAGGCTATATGAACCACTTCCCCGCAGGCACTCGGATGGTAATCTTGGGCATAGCATTTTATCAAATCACATCATTATTGTGGCAACACGCGAGGAACACAAATGCGAACAAGCCTGAATGGTCCCGAGGAATATATACAACTGAAAACTCACACCCCATAAGTGACTCGAACCCATACTGCCAGGAGCAACGCAATGGTATCTACAGGACGCCTTAATCCACTTGAACATCGCGACCGGACAAAGGAAGTGATAGCCGAAGCTATTTGAACCACTGCCCCGCTGGCACTCGAATGATAATCTTGGGCATAGCATTTTATCAAGTCACCTCATTCTTTGGGGCAACACGTGAGGAACACAAATGCGAACAAGCCTGAATGGTCCCCAGGACTATATGCAACTGAAAACTCACACCCCAGAAGTGACTCGAACCCATACTATTATACAGGAACTTCTTTTCCACAGTTCATAAAACGAAGGAAAGGGTCATGAAAGATATTGCTAATAGAAACGTTATCCCTATAGACAAAAATCAGAAGATTCAATTGATGATTACTATAAAACCAAGAAACATGCCAAACTACTCATGAGAAACTCCTCCAAACCTCCAGACACAAGCAGAGCGCTTTTGAAGAGACCGATGTCGTGATATGCCTTCAAATGCCCACTTGGGGACTGTAAGCCTCAAAGAACTCAGTATATAGGCAAGACAACAACATCTTTTTCCAGGCGATTAACGCTGCATAAGCAAAAGGGCTCTATCAAGGAACATATAATCTTTTCCCAAAACCAGACCATTCACCAGAGAAGTCTTAACAAAAAACACGGAAATCATCGATAGATTTACATCGATAGCAGGCGGCTTGAAATATATCTGCGAGGCACTACACATTAAGAGTCAACACCAGCAATCAACAGCCAATTAATGTACAATTATATTCTACCCACTTCAAGACTCCGCTC